>AXCO02005629.1:0-17966 GCA_000473525.2 Anopheles melas | reverse complement strand
AGTGTCCCACAGCTATGAAAAGTCCAGGAAAACCCAGTAAACGACAACAATTTTTTAAATAAAATGAAACATTCATGCTTACTCACCTTAAACATAAAATGCTGACCCTGTGCGTCCTGCGGCGAGGTGCCACTCTGGTAGCCGGGGCTGGGCGATTCGGCATTTTCCGGCACGGGCGTGATGTTGGCGTAGTTGGCCGAACAGGAGAGCAGCCCGCGCAGCTGGGACGGTGTGCCCGGCATCTTGATCGCGTCCGTCGTGCTCGCCTGCGTGAGCGACAGTATCGAGCGATCGATATTTTGATACTCTTTGCCAGAGCGTGGCCTTAGCGTCGATGTCGCCTGTCGGATGTGCCTTTAAGTGCAAGGGGGGCGAACAAAAAAAAAAAATCCAGCATTATTAAGACACACTAGGAATGAGCATTCACAAACACAGCCTACCTCATGCCTTCGGGCGTATCGGAGGAACTGTGACTAGAGAGGGAAAGCGTCTCGATGTAGTCGGACATGTCGGACGTGCCGCTGCTGGTGCTGCGCGAATCGATGTACGGGGCACCAGGCACACCACCGGCCATCATCGCGTCCTTCGCCTTGGGCGGACAGACGGGCACCTCCGCCTCGGCCGAAGTGCTCTTCTCCGGCACGCGCACCTTCTGGAACTGGAAGGAAAGCTCGCGCAGCGGATCGAACGATTTCGAGCGGCGTGGCAGCGACGCATGCACACAGTTCTGGGCCGGCAGCACGTGCCGCTGGTGGCGCCGGGCCGACATGGCCGTCGTCAGCGGAAGCTCAAAGTCGGTAAAGTCAGTGCCGCGCTGCCGCAGCGAGCCGGTCGACACGCCGGAATCGTTCGAGCTGGAGCTGTCCCGGTTCTGCGCCTTGCACGGCACACTTTCCGACCGCCGGATGTACACGGACTGGGAGGCCTGACTCGAGGCAGGGTTCGTCGAGGCGGACAGGTCGTCCTCGGCTTCGGTGGCCGCCGCTGCCGACTTGTCGCACGCCTCCATCTCCTGGTGGACGCACGGCGAGGACGACCGCCGCAGGGCCGTCGCCGAGCCGGGCGTTGGCGTCTTGCGCAGCAGCGTTTCCGTGCTGGGGGAAGCCGTCCCGCTGAGCGGGCTTTCGAGCTCGTCGCCGTCCGCGTCCAGAAAGCGGGACGACTCCGCCGACGCGGACCGTTTCCTGGGCGAGAGGCGGGCCTTCTCCGCAGCACAGGCGGGCAGCAGATCGCTACTGTCCATGAGCTGCTTGCGGGCGTACGGGCTGGCAAGGGTGGCACGCAGCATCGCACTGCCCGGGACGCGCGACTCGTCGTCTATTCGCTTCCGGCTGCGGTCCACCGCCGGCCCGCACAGGCTCGGATTGCTGGCCGACTTTTCGCCGATGATGCGGCTCATGCGCTGCTTCAGCAGGTCCGATTTGGAGGGTAGCGGTGGTGCGGTTGGGGATACCGTTCCATCGCCCGGTTCGGTTGCACCGCACGCGCCGGTCGGAGCGGCCGGCGACATGGGAATATAGCCCGGGAACTTGGACTTCTTGTTGCCCGGTTCCATCATCATGTAGTTTTCTTGCTTATCGTCCGTTGACGTTGCCGTCGTTGGCTGCTCCGCACCACCAGCACCGTCCGGTCGATTCTCGGTGTCCGTGTCGGGCGTTTTCACACTCGGATGTCCACACTTGTGGCACAGGCGCGGTTCTTCCTCCTCTTCGTCCTCGTTCGATAGCCCCGCCAGACATAAGCCAGCGCGCTGCAGTACCTCCTTGGAGTTTTCGTAGTTCTCCAGCGACCGCTCAAACTCCAGATTGGCGTAGTTGGCTCCCGCTGCTGCTGCCGCCGCCGCCGCCGCCGCTTCCGGTTTGATTTCCACATCCTCGTAGTTGTCGTAGCAGCTGGCGGGCAGCTGCTTCGGACCGCTGGCCAGCGGCTGCGTCACGAGCGGTTCCTCGCACGCGCACGCACCCTGCTCCAGCCTTTTGCGGATCTTTTTCGTCACATCGACGGTGGCGTAGATCGCGCCGCTCGCACCGTCGCCCGCACCGCTCGCATCCATCACCGGCATCTTGCCCTCCCCGCTCAGCTTCACCTTGTTCACCTGCACGGCGGCAGTGTTTTCGATCCCGTTGCCCCGCTTGCACAGCGGCAGCGAGATCCAGTTGTCCGCCCACGACATCACCCGATGGCAGGTACAGTCCACCCCCCGGTCGGGCCCTTTCAGTGGCGGTTGTAGGGCTGGTGCGTCCGCCCCACCGGACAGGCAGCTGCACACTGCTTTTGTAAGGGACATTGGCATGTCGTAGTTGCCGTAGCTGCCGGCACCGTCCACCGCATCCTTGCCCTCCTTCGACAGGTACTCTTGTATTTTTTTCGGCGTATCGTAGTTCTCGCCCGGCGTGCAGCCGGACGACGAGCCATCGCAGGCGACCGGCGTCTTCGGTATGTCGTAGTTTTCGTACGGGCCGACGCTGTGCTGCTGCTGTGGGGTCTTGCCGGTCGACATACTGATGGCGGTATGGATGGGGGCCGTTATGTGCAGTGCAATGTCTCGCGGTTTCGGCGGTCGGCCCGGTACGGACGGGCAGCTGCAGGGCGACGTTGAGCGATGGTGATTGCAGGCGGGTGCACCCGGCTGCTGCTGCTGCTGCTGCTGCTGTCCGCTCGGTGCCTTCTCGTACCAGCTCGATTCACCCGGGCCGCCGCCGCACGTCTGCCGGGGGATGGAGTACTCCGAGTTGTTGCTGCTGCCGTGCGAACAGAGCGACATCCGGTCGAGCGCTAGCTGCGGTGCGGGCAGTTTGTGCGTTTGATTGATGTGGTTGTTGTGCTCGGTTAGCATGTGCCAGGCGGGCAGTGGGGCGACGGCCCCGGGCGTCCCGGTGACGGTGGAGCTGCGCGACATGGAAGGGGCGCCGAGCTTGGAGATGCAGCTCATGCAGCGTTCGAGATTGGCCACCGTATTCCTATGTTTGTGCGAGACAAGGTTTATGAGGGGTTGTGAGCGTTTGATGAGCACAAGGATTCTTCAATCACAAACATAGTTGATGCCGTGACCAGGATAATGCATCAAAGTGTAATGAAAACACAGGGTGGGTGGGTGCGCTTCAGCAACACTTACCTTGGGAACGAGTCCAAATCGTTGATGCTGTCGTGGCACTCGGAGACGGAGGCCGTATCACCACAGCCGTAGTTGCTGTCCAGGTCGCGCGATTCCGTCGACGGCCAGTACGAGTTCCGGCAGGTGCAGCTCGAGTTTTCGATATGCACGGTGCAGATCTCGTCGTTGTAGTTCGTCGAGCGTGATTCTGCGCCCTTGCGGGGACTGTCGAGAGCTTTGAAAATAGACAATTGCAAACATATTCCATTAGCTCCGGTTGACACGTTGGTTGGGAAATTCACTTTACAGAAAAAAAAAGAAAACAGAAATGACTGTGCCTACTTACCTGCAATTTTCCTTGCCGTTGCCCGCTTCTTGCTCGCCAGCTTGCCCTGCGACGCCAGCTTAAACGTGTGCGTGATCTCCTCGCCCAGATCCGTCACAAACACGTACAGGCCCTCGCCTTTCCCGCAGCTCGAGCCACCTTCGAAGCAAAACCGGTTGTCCACCACACCGTACCGTCTGTTGAGTTGTCCAAGGCAAGAGCCAATGGCAGAAAGCGAGCAAAGCAAAGGTTAGTTTTATTGTATATCCAGCAAAAGCACGTTTGATGTGTTTCGCTCACCTTAAGTGCTCGATTTGCCATAACCCGGTCAACCGGGGAGGAACGCCCGTGGTCAGACAGAACCGATGATCCTGGATGTGCATCCGGGCGGGTCCGGTGGATAGTTTCGCTTTCGGTGGTGCCGATGACACCAGAACCAGGTACTGGAGATCGTCCCCAAGATTGTTGGATATCTTCACCTGCGGATATAGCAAAGCATCGAAGCACCAGGGGGGGGGGGGGGGGGGGGGGGTGTGATTATCATAGAACGAACCAACGAAACCAAAACCAACCTGCCACTGTATCAGTCTTTCGCGGGTATCGAATGCCAGCACGACTATCACGTCCTGGCAGATGATTGCTATCGTGTTGGACTCCTTGTCCAGCGTGAAACCCGACTCCACGCCGAGAAAGTGCTGCAGCGAGAGCGATGCCTTCGTTTGCCCGTTTTTGTAGCGATCCTTCGAGTCCCGGTAGAGCTGCAGATGAAGGCAATCTGTGAAGCGGACGAGGAACAGAGGGAGAGAGCAGGGCGAGAGAGCAGAAGAAAAACGAAAACAAGCATTAGTACAAACACAGTATCAGCAGGCTTGCTGAGAACGGGGAGAACCGGAACGGAATCAAACACTGCCGCACTAACAAAGCTGATTGCTCCGGGGGAGGTGGCTTGGTTTGGTGCGCCACAGACCATAAGCATCAGCACCAAAGCGAATGTGCCTACAACCACCGAACCGCTCAGCAGCCCAGACACGTCCGCTCCTGCAGCTGAAAGCCGAACCTGCCCTGCAGCAGCATCGAAAGAAGATCCTTTGAGCTTTCCCGGCGTGTCTGCTAGCGTGGTTTCGCTCTTTCTTTGAGCCCACAATTTCCTTTCGCTCCGCTGCGTCAGCATATTCGAATCCCCGCAGGGGTATGTTTCCGTGTGCGTGTGTTTTGGAAGCGCGTGCTATATCCTCCAGGAGGCAGAGCTGGAGCATTCGTGCGTGGCTGCCGGTAAGTAAGAAACTTCCCGGTAACGCACCCCGGAGGCAGTGGTGAGCGAAAATTGGTGTAGCTGCGGCCGACTCCACTCAGTTCTACCGCCAAAGAAACAATTAACTTCCGTCATATTCAATCAAAAATGAAAATTACTTTACACCACGCGTGACGCGAAGATCAATGGGAAAGCCGCAAACGAAACGTACGCCCCTCTCGCCCCGGTTTTGCCACTGAAGTTGATTGACAGACTTGGGTGATATTATAGCCCGTGTGTGGTTAAGCGGACGGTTTCCCCTCCGCACAGCCAGCTAAAAGCCACATTTCCATCGGCTCTCGGCAGCGAGGACGTGGACCAACGCTGGCGAAGTCAGCGAAATCTGGCTCATATTTTAAGCTTAGTTGCTGATTTTAGCTTTCCAGCTCTCACAGACGCAATGGGCAATAGTTTCCTGTCCCGCCTTGCATCTCGGCAGCACCGATGCTAACCTTTCTTCATTACCGTGGCCCAGAGTTCAACAATGTTGTCTACATGACATTATGACCGTTTTGGTCACACATACCAGCCGCTTTAGGAACGTGTTTCATTACTCTCGTTAAGCTCTTGTTAGTGACAGAGCCAAAGGAGCAGCACGGTGGACACACACCCACACACACACATGTACACAATGCGGGTACGGGTTGCATGGTTTGCATAGGTCATCGCCATGAAATCACACGTACGAAGTTCACTTCCGGCCACACCGCACATTCCTTCGCGTCTGTGCAGCCGTGTGCGGTGTGAAAGCTCGCCCGGAATGCTCCCGGAATGAAGAGGGACCCACCGTTCTCGGGCTGGACCGAGAGCACCCCGGGACCGCCCAGAGAGACGCTGTGTGCAGAGTGTTCAATTTCCATTCCACAACACACCACAATTATAATCATCACCATCGTCGTCGTCCACGTGCGAGACCGACCGGCGATGAGAGGGTGAGCTTGCGAGTTTGGGCGATTGCGGGAATGTACCTTAAAACCGTCGGCCATTTGCAAATGTCAACCACGTCTGGCTGTGCCGGCGGAGCAAAATGGAGGACCATTCAAACAGGACAATCGCCCAGCACTCTTCCCGTGTGTGGTGACGTTAAGTGTATGTTTTATCGTACCTTTAGGCGTCGCTCGGCAGCCTCGGAGAACAAAACCCGAAGACCTTTGGGTGATCTCCCAGTGCACTGGACAGTGATTGGAGTGGCTAGTAGAAAACCACACACACACACACACACACGCACACACAGGGCATTTTGGTGCACACATTTTGCGCACCCTGGCAGAACTGGCAAATCACCCGCGGGATGTTTTTGGGATAATTTTTTTTCCTGTTCTCATCCGCTGCTTAAGCGCGCGCGGTTTTGGTCCTTCGAACCGGAACGAGACTATTGTCGTCGAATTGAGCACCGAACACCGGTGGATGCTTTTGTGTCCGCCCGGCTCGTTTCGGGCGTGATCCTGGCAAACGGTTCGCGGGCAACTGTTTACGCACCGTTATCAATTTGTTATCATTATCATCATTTATCATCTTCTCCGGGGGCGGCCACACGGGCAAAGCAGCAGTGCATACTGGGGAGACTGGTTTACCCCTCCCGCACCGAACACAAACGTTGTGACCCCGGGCGTGCTGGACCGTAAAAAAAGCATGCTCCGTAGAGCAAACGGAAAACACAGTGCGAGCCTCGTGTTTCGGGGATGAGGTCTTTTTGGGAAATCGTCGATCGGTTTTTTTTTTTTCAAACTCAACTTTAAGGAAAGCTTTCACTTTTTAAAAAACAACCTTCGCACACACACCCAAAACAGCAACCATGTGGCGGAAACTCCCGCTTAGCGCATCGGAAGGACAGAGAGAAAAGCGACACAGTTCGGAGCCGTTTTTGTCGATTCCGGATCCTTTTGGTGGTAGGAAGTTCAAACACAACTGTGGAAAGTGTTTTCTCCCGCAGGGCATTAAAAACGAGCACCTACTTGAAACGGGAATGGCAAAAAAAAAGTACAAACAGCAGCAGCAGCAGCATGAACCCAAACTCGATCATTGAACCCTGAAAGTGCTCACCGTGAGGGTTCGTCTTTTCGGTCGGAAGTTGTAGCAGATGTTTTTTTGTCTTCTTCTTCTTATTCTTCTTCTTGCCCTCTCCCGGAGATAATCAATTTTCCGGCCATCCGTACTCCGGTGTGTGGTTTTTGTCCGAGGGAAAGATGTTGATTTTAAGGAGTTCGAAACCGCTTGGAGGCGTTTTTCGTGTTCGTTTGCGGCACTACCGATAATAGACGTTGTTGGCGCTGGGTTTGCTTTGGGTTTACGGTGGGGGTTTCCCGTCGCTTGGTGATGGTGGGCAAAAAGTAGCAAAACTCCAGGACAGACACGGAAGACAGATGATACTTTTGAATTACAGAGCAATGGTGCGCTTGGAGCTGAATTGGAGCTATTTTTTACATGTTAAAATCCAGCACTAAGTGTATTTTCCAACCGTTATTAAAATACTTTTCAAATGGTAAATTAGTTTTTGCTGATAAATATTTACCGCCACAGAGTCGTCTAGTTTTGATTTCTTTCCACCTCAACCTCTCCTGTCAGCAGCACCGTCAGCAGCCACAGCCACAATTCCCTTTTTTTAAGGTTTATTTAATTTCAGCGCAAAGGAAAAACAAATTTTGTTTCCCCCGTTCACCTGTCCGCCACACCTATTCCAACACCAAGTTGTGGGTTGGTTTTTCAATTTCGCTTCCTAAATGCAGCTGTCACCCATAGCAAAAAAAGCAAAAACTCTTTGTAGCTAATTTCCATTCCCGGAGTTGCAGATCTGCTGCTTAATATTCTTCCGTACGCGAACACCGTTGAATAACATTTCTAATTGAATGTCAGCAAAAACCACTCACTGTCGACCAGCGCCCGCTCCTCCCCTCCTTTTTGGCGTGACTGTGCTGCAGCTGGTGTCACAGTGATACACACACACACCTTGACAGCAAAACATTCACTTTGTTCCTGGGAAATGCTAATTTCTCACTAATTTCTGGTCTTTCTCCTGTACCTTCAGGGTGGAAGGAATTTTTACCGCTCCCATTTTCCACCGTAGAGAGTGAGAACCGTAAACACAGGATCTAACTGTTTTCGGACAATCGGCTTGATGACAATTACGTTGCCCGTTATGGTTTCTCCAGCCTTTCTTTTTCTCTAAAAATGCTCCTCCCTCCCCTTTCTCCTCATTGGTCAAACGTTTATAATGAAGAACTTAACGACAGAACCCCAGTGATCCCTACACCATGCGAAGAACGTTAAAAGGGCAACTCGTTCTCATTGCGTCCGGTGGGGGAGGATACACCATAAATCCAATTAAATTGATTGTAAAACTTTTACCAACTATTAGCCGTCGGGTGCTAAGCGGTACGGTTTGCTAGCTTCAACCGGAAATGGACGGTGGACGAAGTTTCTGCCGACGGTTGAGGCCTTGCCCTTCAGCCGTGCAAAACACGGTGGTGTCCGGGGTGTCGGGGACAAGTTGCGTCTGCGGACAAACCGAAGGCGACAGAGAGGAGAGCACAAATTACAAACAATAAATGCTGATGATGAAGGACGGGACTGCGCCTTGTCCACACGAGCCGGCAAATGGATAACGCCAATCAGTGAATGAGAGAGCCCGTTCCGAACGGGCGGGATGAAAACGAAACGGATTACGTACATGAATTATTTATCGGGAAGTGTGATGTCGGTGTTGCTTTTTTTCTGTCACTCTCCCGTGGGCAGAATGTGTTTGTTCTTTGTTCGATGTGCAGTCCCACTGGGGTGGAGAAAAAAAAACCAGGTGACTTGGAGCTGTCTGTACTGTATGTGTACATTTTTTACCGTTTAATTTATATCCTTCGAAATTGTTTAATGCGCCTTTTAAGCGTGCATCTGACCGGATGGGGAATAATGCTGATGGTGGTGTAGCTGAGCTGAACGGGATTGAATGCATGGCATAAGGCATAAGTGTATGAGTGTGTTTTAAATTCATCACACCATTCGCCGGCCCGGTAAATGAAGCAATTGAAAAGGTTTAAAAGGATATTTATCACGTCTAAAGTGGGCACGATTGAAGCATGTTTTTTGCCTTTTTACGTGACATAATTTGTATGATGTTTTTTTTTTTTTATTTTTTGAGGCGAAATTTGGCGAAAAATCATTAATCCGGTGTGCATGGCATTATATTTCATTGAGAAATTATAGCTCATTATATGAGATGATAAATTTCAAACTAAATAACCTTTTTAGCCCAACTAATGTCATAATGCATATCGGATTGCATAGTGACAGGCGTCATAAACTTTGCATGCTTCAACGAAAATTGCATACTTTTATTGCGTGAAAAACAATCAAATAACTTTAGTAAAAATAACAATTTTACGTTTCTAAATTTGTTTGCACACTGCAAATAACTATTTTACGTTTCTAAATTTGCACGCTTTAACAAAAATTGCATACTTTTAGGCGTGCAACATTTGGAAAAAATAACAATCTTACCTTTCTTAATTTGGTGCATAACTTATTTTTACTTAAAAAAAATGCCTTTTTTCGATTTTTTTAAAAGGTACATAACTTATAGCGTTGTATGCCTTGTACTTGAATACTAAATCACAAACATTACATACTTTCCGGCTTTAAGCATACGAAATGGCTCATTTATCGTTACGTGATCTGAAAACTTCAGATTTAACATTGTTTAACGCAATAAAGAAATCTCAAAAAAAACTTTTGATGACGTTTTAATGTTGCTTGAATCGAAAACTTCCACATACACTACCCTTACTAAATGTTCTTCAAGCAATTTTTTTTCTCTATGTTCCTACAGCAGAGTCGCACTAGAATCGCAATGCACAACAGCTTAAATGCGTTTTACGTCCAATAAATCCCAACCGAATTTGGTACCGCCACCGGAAGCGCATCGAAACAGACCGAAAAAAAAACCTCACCACCAACGAGAAAAAGTGCCGAATCAGCAGAGACAGAGAAAGGTAGGAAGGGTGAAAGGATACATTTTCATTAAATTTAATGGATTCGAGCGATAAAGTGAAGATTTTAAAATATCGATAAGAACCTCCAAGAAAACCTCAGCACAGGGCAAGGGGACTGAGCTTCCTGCTGCGAACGATCGTAAGACACACATACACACACACACACACACACACACATACATACACACATACCGGTGATTTCGCGTCTTCTCGACTCCATTCGTCAGCCAGTGTGTGCGAGCGACACACCGAGGACACAGAGCTACCCGAGCTCGCGTTGAGATGTGATGTGTTTTTAGATTAAACACGTTTTGTGGTGGCTGATCTTGTCGCAAAAGTTGGAGCGTGTGTATGTGTGTGTGTGTGTGTCGGTTTGTGTGTGTGCACTAGTCCTTCCCAAAACACCGAATCAACGAATGCTTTCAAATGTTTCTTCACCTCGTTCCGAAAAAGACCGGCCCAGAAGGCAGCAGGATGCAGTTATCTTTCTCGTGCTGCCCTCCTGGCCCGTAAACCCCTTTTTCCCGAAGGCCAATCCTTGCACACCGGTACACCGTAGCAAGGTAAAAAGAACACACACACACACGTGCACAGGTGCTTTATCCTTTTTGCGACACGGTAAAGCGCTCGGGGGAAAAGCCGTACGTCTCGAAAATTCCCATTAAGGGGAAACACGGCACGCAAGCCCGCCGTAGCGCCGTAGAAGCCCGTGGCTGAAGAGATAAATCGCACCCGAGAAAATAACTGATGTCGCCTTAATTATTGTGCGCAGCCGAGTTCGAGCTTTTTCCGGCAGGATGCATTTCACATTATGAGCCAAATGCCGGATGGTGGTCCCCTGCTCTTGCGGTGTGTGGTGATTATCCGGCTCGCTTCACGGGGACCACCGACCGCCGGGGTGAGGAAATTAAAAGTAAAACTAATTAAATTAATTGAAACTATCAACTTTTGGTTGGCTGCTGCGGACGGCTTAAGACGCACCGAAAGCGTGGATGGCTGGGTATGTCTTTTTTGTATTATTTTGGTTCAAATGCTTTACTTCGCTCGTGCCTTTTCCACTGTACATTTGTGTAGCTTTCACAAATTGCTCCGCGCTATGGGAGGTGATGATGGAAAATGCGGCAAAAATGCCAACTCTCGAATGATGACAAATGATCCCCAGGAATGCTATCAGAGTGTTTTCCGATTTTTAGTTTTTCTTTCTTTCCACATTCCGTATGCACGGATGTGGCGGTGGGAAAGTGAAAAATAGTTTTCCGTCGAACTTCTTCGAGCAGCGGAGCAGGGGATTTCCCTTCCCTTCTGCGCAAGCCACATCGGTCCCGACCGGGAGCAACGCAAAGGTCCTGTGGGGCAAGTTCAAACAATTCCATTTCCTAGTGTTTCTGTGTTTGCGGAGCTAGTCGGGCGCGCTGCTGTACTCGCAGGCACAGCCCGGCTGCTGCCAGTTTCTCCCCAGCACCCCGGTGTACCGTGCATTCGCAGGCGGTAATGCAAATTTCATAGCCCTGTCTAGACGCCTCAAACTCGGCAAGCGCTCTCGGCAGGCAGTTCGGAGGTCCGTTTTCTTTCGGACGGAAAATTGAACGGCAAATGTTTACTCTGAAAGCAATCCTGGGCAGAAGGCTAGACTCTCTCTCTCTCTCGAGAGAAAATTCTTCCTACTTGTGGCAGTAGTAGTGGAAAGGGGTGGATGTTTGGAGTAAACCAAAGACGCAAACCGCTCGACTGCAATCGATCGCAATCGCATGCAATCGATGATAGTTTTAAAAGAGGGAGCGCTTTCGTCGACACGCCGGAGACAGAGCGATTTGCTCGTGATTGCTTTCACCGGGAGACGACAGTGTCCTGCTTCGGTGAGATATCCATTGCCACGACAGGCGTGATTAGTTTCTGCCAATTGATTTGTTTTGCCGTCCGGTGTGGACAGCTTTATTGTGTGTTGGTTTTTGTACCACAATCATGGGCTCTATTATGATAGATAGATTCAATGAAACATTTGCGCACTGATTGGCAGGTGCGGCAAATTGCATTAATTGGTAATGCCGTTTGCTTGATTTAAATTTGAATGATTCATGCAGAAGGTAATGTGCCTGATGTGTACACTTTAAGTAGAGCTGAGAAGAAATTTTATTAGTTCGTGAGATTAAAAAAGATATTTTATAAACACTTTGAACGATTGAATTCTATACTGTTTCGTAGCGTTTGATAATTACAATGATAAAGAGAGCGAAAAAACCTTTTTACCCCCTATTTATTAATTTAAGATCGCTAGAGATGTACACGTAATCAATCGGTTGCGCGCCGATGTGCTCCGATCCGCAGTTCAAGTCTACTCAAATCGCGCAGTTTCTCGAACATATACTTTTTTTTTAAATAAAAACAATTTGTTTCATGATAGATCTGAGAGGATGAATGCTTAAATTCAAGCCAAAAAATCAAATTCGTTTTATACGAGGCATTCAGGACAAATTCAAATAAAAAAGCCTTAAAGTATGCAATCTGCATTTCATGAGAAGCTTCTTAATCAAAATTTTCGGCTGCATCCGCCAATGGTCAATACTATCACAAAAACTGAAGAAATAAATATAAATAACGCTTCAATATGCTAAAAAAAATAAATATGTAGCTCAGTTTTGGTTGCGCAATTGTTTCAGAACATTTTCACCACAGTGATAGAAATAAACTTTTTCTTCAATTTTTGGTACAACTTCTTTCCCAGATAAAGATTTTAATGATATCTCTTTCTCAAAGATAAAGGAATTGTGTTTTTACTGTAATTACAAGAAACATGAAAGACGAGCTGTCGTTCACAAAAACAGACAGGAAAACAAAAATCTTCACAGGACAGATCATTAATTTCCTTCCATTTCTTTTGATTTTCTCTTTCGCTCTCTCTACATTTTTTTTTTGTGGGAGCAGAAAATCTTTTGTTCTATTTCTTTTCTTTTCACCAACCAGTTTTTCCTCCTTTTATGTTAAAGTGAAACCTTACGGCCATTGAGTCAATCGAAGCCGACCTTCTCAAAGGAACCCCAAAGTATAAAACTGAACTGAGAACGTGTACCATTAAAGTGCAAATATTTGCCAAAAGGATTATCATTATACGACCAGATCTTCGGCCGGCGGTATTGTGTTACAGCACAAACGGGTTTGAAATGTCTTACCCAAAAACCGCCTGCGGTACTTGCCAAATCGGTTATTGAATCATATGTCAGGCAAGAAGACACGATTGAACTCCAAAGAGCCGTGTTAAGTACAGGTCCTGACAGAAACTCCCTCGACGCTGGACGCGCCCCTAGCTGGCTGCGGAAGAGTTGAACAGCTACCGGTGATTAATTTTCGCTGTCGTTCTCCGAGCCATTCCGACCGAGGCAGAACAATGAAATGTCACCGGTGGGGCAGGGTGGTGATGGTGCCGCGCCCTGAGAGCTCAAAGTAGTGCTGCCAAGGAAGTGAATCATGCCGGAATGATTGTCGTTTACCTTCGCAGCAGTACGCGCTGCGGCGTTTTTGCACGCAGACAGAAGCTGAGAATCTTGCCGGGTTCGAACTCGCTCACACAGCATGGGAAAAGCCACGCTGCACTGGAGAAATAAATTCACCGTCATTGTGCTTTATGAAAATGTCAGCCGTTCTGCATAGTCATTTGTAAAATATGATTGGGAAGGAAGGCAGTCAAGGCGAACGAGACTGCAGTTTGAGTTTCATGGGAGGATGTTAAAAAGACGACGTTTTTTTTTTTGTTGTTGCAGAAGAATGGTCCGAAAAGGCTGGCCATGTTGAAATGAGTCTTAAAAACCACATCTTTAAAAGGGAAGAAAATTATTCATTCAAGAATTGCAGACTTAGCGTGGAATCCATTCTCTCATCCAAATCCAAAAGTTAATTATATTTTTAAAGGAATTTTTCTAGCATTCCATACTTTTATAAACTTTTACTAGCCTTAAGGCTGTTTAGCATCCTTCCAAAAACCATGGTACCCACCAATTCAGGCTCGATGTACTCCTAACATAAAATATTCAGTGTCCAAACCACTCCTCGTAGGCCCGTTTAGCTCGTAGTCATCGTCGACGCGGAGCATATTGCTCCACAATAAGCCGCTCAATAATTTACCAGCCACCAACTCCAAAAGCCAATCTACCGTGTGTCCTCTGCGTGTGCTTCGGCTGGGCTTGATTGATTCCTCAAGAATGCCCGGAAGGCTTGTTGATTGATTTCGGCCATTTTCATCGTGCCAGCTAGCTCCCTTCTGCACAAAGGCGATCGGGCCGCATGGTCTGGCCCAAGTCCGAGAAGTGATTGAAAAATGTGGTCCAATCAAGGCATAACTTATGTGTTTGCTTAACATAAAACCTTCTCCGGCGTCTGGTGCATGACCGACAAAGGGAGCCTCACCCCAGAAAAGATGTCCACCGAAGCGTTTGATTGCAGAACTCTCCCCGCTCTGACACACCGGTGCCGAGACATCGACCATCGATGTCTTGCAGGTTCTTTCCTGTTCCTTGACTTCCAAAATTGTGTGCTCTCCGCATGCTAGTTGCCCTGTGGGAAAATGAGTGTGTGTGTGTGTTTGTAGCTTCTCCGTCATGGAAAGGACCAACTTTTGCCACACCGTCCAGAAATTATTCCCATGCAGGTTCTTTTCCCGAGCCAGAACCAGAACCAACAATGAATTATTGTACGATAATCACCGTCCATCGTCGTGCCTCACTCCGAGCAGGCTTGGGTTTTGAGAGACGCTTTCGAGAAGAACAGGGTTTACAGTGCTGGGCGGAAAATTGGCATCTCCAGTCCAACCCTCGGTGTCCCGGTGGGAAAAGAGGTCTTCTTGAGTTTGAGTGTGAGTGTGTGCGCGTGTGTGAGAACAGAAAACCGCTAACAATGATCCTGGCGAAATGCTAAAGTCACCTGGGTATACATATACAGATGTACACTTATTTCTGTGTAACCGAGGACCTCTGTGACGCCGGAGCAACTTTTGAGCAACACTGGAGGGCCTCCACAATGGAGTTAGGGGGGCAAAAGGTAAGCCTTCTAATCGGTTGACTGACCAATGTTCGATGTCGTACGTGATATCCATGTAAGGTTTCCAGCACACACTCACGCCACCGTGTGGTGGTCGAGTGCTGTTCAGAGCTTTCACCGTAAATCAAATATATTTCAAGCGTTAAAACGGCTCCCCCAGGCAACCGCCCGCAATACAGCGCCACGCTCTGTGGCACTCAAAATGGAGCAAAACTACGGAACGGAACACTCATGTCGTGGCTGTGGTTGTGCGGTCGAACGGCACACAACATGGTCGGGTCGGACCGAGAGTGTGTCGTACGGTGATGTACAACGGTACAGCGGACAGGCGGATGTAGTACCCAACCCCAAGCCAAGCCTAGTCGGTGTTCGGAACTGTCAATTTGAATCACGTTCGACTAACAACTTCAATTTTCGGTCATTTACTAGTGAGGATACGCATTTTAAACCCGAGATTCCTTAGATCTTCTAGCCCTTTTCTCTCCTGTCCCTAATGGCAGAGAGTACACCAAACGAAGGATATCGTTATTCTGCGTAAGGAAAATGCGCTCTAATCTGGAAGGAATTCGCTGGGGACTAGTTGAGGATTATGAATTCAAACTGGAGCGGTGTAGGAATGTTGCTGTATCTGATTTTTGGGACAGTAAGGAATTTTCTTTCGGATCAGTAAGGAATCTTTCGGATACCGGATTCTTTCGGTAAGGCATTGTAAAAACAACCCGAAACGTAGATGTCTTTTGTAAATGTCCACTAAGGGACTTTTTCGCAGCGGTTTAGTGAACCTTTTTACCCATTACAATTCTCAGCGGGATACACAAGCGCAATGATTACGTTTTAATCGTTTAGACATGATCCATCTCTTTCAATTCCAAGCGATCAGGATAGTTTGAGTCTTTAAATGTAAGCTGCGTTTACTCAACCCCAGACCAGGTAGATTCTGCAGACTTTAAAGAAGAACTCCCAACTCACTAACTCGGAGCAAACCTAATCCCTTCTTCTGAATCGATTCACTTGCCCAAACTCACCTCGGGGCCATTTAGCCATGCGGGCTCGTATTTAAGGGTTTAACAACAGTTCGTACTGTCAGTGTCTGCACTCAGCAAATCCTCAAACGCTATTCCCAGCAGTTCATTACGGCCGCACGGAAATGCCCCGAGGGGCGCAAAACCTGCCAACCTCTCGGTCTGTCCACATGGTTGAAAGTGAAAATGAAACACATTCGCGCTGGGCGACTCTTTTGCCACTGGTCGAGGCACACAGTCGAGACATAGAATCAAACAGAAAGCGGGAAAAAACACACACTGCATTAGGCAGACCTCCGTGTGGGCAGGAGATGGGAGGGTGGTCTTGTGTCTCCTCTCCTGTGTCCGCGTCTGCATACATAGGGGTAATTAAGCTGACGATGATGGTTTTTTTCCGTGGCACCACAGCAGGAAAGGGTAAATTAAAGCCACACCCACGATCGACCTACGGGTCGGCTCGGGGATCGTTCGGAAATGCAGCTAGCACTGGGGACACTGTACCGGGCCTGAAAGTGCACACACACAACCACTGTGCTATCGATTTTTCCCGTGTCCTTTTTCCCCGTTTTTCTTACTCGTTCGTTTTGGGAGGCGTGAGGCATACAACGACACTCAGCAACAAAAAAAAAAGCTTCAGGAAATGGATTTCTCATCATCACGGCACACACACCTCGGGGCAGTGTGAGGAGAGCGACAAAAAAAATACCCGCAGCACAGTGGAATGAACCTTTTTGCACCTTATGGCGACGCTATTCTCGACCCACCAAGGTCCAAGGCCACACGGACACTAAAGTGGAAGCGAGCAGCAACGAGCGAATGGCACTTGGCACCGTCGTGCAGGATGAGTAGTACCCCCTGGCTTCTTCGGCTTCGCCTACTTGTTTGATTATGTTTATTCTGCTGATCAGCGGGGTCGGGTTTGGCTGGCGCGGCAGGGCTATTGACGGCCGGAGTCGTGCCGGGAATGGCTGATAGGATAAAAGGATTAACGCCGCAGGCTAGTGGTGCCGGGAAACTTATTTATTTTGCCCCGGCTAAGAGTGTTTTCTTACATTCTAAAGAGGGCGCTGGACAAACAGGCGAGACTGGGAGGGGAGGGTTCTAGTTTATCTACAGGATTCGAGGCAAATCGAGACACACATGATGTTAATATTGGACCACGCGGTATAAGTCTCTGGGTGAAGCAATGTTTTGGAAATAACGTTTATCACGAACATACTAAGCTTTGGATCTTGGAATGGACGTTTTTGTTTATACAATTTAAAAGATTTTGTGCAAAAATTCGCCTGCGTGAGTCTATAACAAAATATTAAAAAGACTTTTAAATAACATTCAAACTAAAACTACAAATGAAACTAATACTCTCAAGCTTGTTTGCAAATTTATGCTGCGTGAAGCCATTTAGAAATGGACGCACGCTGCTCTAAATCATTCAACAGGAAGAACCGGGCCACTCCCAGCGAGGTGAAAGCGCCTCGTTTCAGTGCCAAGAAAGTGGCCATTCTTTCTTTGGCAACTACACACACGCACACACAAGCTGGAGAATCACACCGTAAAACCTGCCGAAATGCACTCGCGCAATAAATATTGTTTTCCGGCGTAGAGTTTTCCGTTGCGCGGCGTTTGTCCTCCCCCCCCCCTCCCCTTGAGCGAGCGCATTATCGGGGTCAGTACGCAAGAGAGCAGCAGCTGTAGCTGCTGATCGGAAATGGGGTTTTTGTGGTGGTCGGTTTCCGCAAGATTTACGTCGTAATGCGTTTTGTTCCAGCGCGAGCCCAGAACAGACAACCTCCAAGCCAAAGGCGTGGAGCGTTGCCAAAAGTGAAGCGAACCAATCCGTACAATTATTTCACCGAGCGGTGCAATGAGCGTAGAGAGAGAGAGAGGGAGTGCCCCGTAAGTCGGTCGTCTTATCCTTTTGTCCAGGGAAAGCAAACAAATGTAAGAAGCCAAACAGTGCACCAAAATAAAAACTAAAGAAGCTCGGTAGCAAATCTGAAGAGCATTAGGAGTGCAAGCAGGAATGGTGTGAACGGTAAAAAATATACTGGCAGATAGTGCCAGCACACTGGTAAGTGGTGAATTATAGACTTTCTAGCGCTTGCCTTCGCCAAGGCGGGCACCCTCTGCTGGACATGCTCCAACAAAGCTAACGAACCGAAAACTGTTGAAAAGCGTTCACGAGGAGGTGGGAACATATTTTTTCCAACTCCGAGTTTTTTTTTTT
>KI920760.1:3457-18523 GCA_000473525.2 Anopheles melas | reverse complement strand
AAATCATAAGTTTTAAAGTCATGATTGTACAGTAATAAAAACCACTAAAAACCGCACCACAAAGGGAAATAAATCTTACAGTAGATGCTAAAGATTTAAAGTACAGTTAGCTATGACGGCTGTTGACAGAGTCCGCAAATTTTTCGTCACCATTACGGTTATGATTCTACCTAAACATAATTGATTCAGTTAAGCACCCATTACGCCGACGGAACACAATTGGTATGCGTCTAATCTTCCCCCCCCACCACACCAGCTTAAAGGATTGTGCACGAATTACTTCACCCGCGCCCGCAACGCACAATGGTTGTGATTTGAATCGTTTTGATTCAATTATTCTTCACCCGTCTGGTAGGACTTGACCGATTCCAAACAGTAAACTACATGCTATGGTTGCCTCTGGCAGTGAAGAGGAAGTGCTCCTCCAACCAACCACTCCCTACCCGGTTTATAAGAATTTAATCATCGCAGGCAAAGCGTGCCCGAACGCCGACCGATGCAAAAGCGTGCCGGCATAAATCGTGGTCGAGGCCGACGCTCGCTCATAATCAACTATTCTCTTCATTTGTATGCAAATCCACTTAAAGATCTAATCACTACATTCACACTGCCAGCATGGCACCGTGTTCGCTGGTGTTGAATGGGAGGTGAGAAGTGTCGTTTAGGAAGAAATTGCACTACGCCGGGCTGCGAGGGTGAAGCCTACACGGCTGCAAGCTACGAGCTGCGGAAAGCAGTTTGCACTAGAAACGGAACAGTTAAAGTGCATACGAAGCTTGTGAATCGGTGAAAACTGAATGTAATTTCTACTGCCGCGTGCAGCCGAAAATACGCCCGAACAAATCGCATCAAAAGTGCAGTGAAAGTTTTCGCAAAAGCATATCAATGGCAGCGTGTTGCAGCGTTTCTGTCGTCATCATCATCATCGCCATCATCATTGCCTTCGTTTGCAGGACAAGTTAAGGACACGGTCAGAGTGGCAGCATTCAAACGGGCCACCGCATCACGCTTTCGAGTCCGTTGAATATTCATGAAAAACATCGTAAAGCTCTTGTAAAGCACAAAAGTTGCTAGAACGGTTCGCTGGAATGGAAAAGACAGATAGCTGCGGGTGTGAAATGGATTGACGTTCGCTGCAATGGGTGTAAAAATTGGGTTTTCCATCTTCTAGCGCGGGCTGCACACTGACAGCAATAAAAGTGCGTTTGATATTTACTTAAACTTTTGCAAGCAACGGGGTTCGTGGGCGTGGGATAGTTTTACTTTTGGTTTGATTTTGAGGTCATAATAATTTGATTTGTGGTTTGTGTGATTTTTGTACCCTTTTTCCATCTAAGTGAATATTACTCAGCAGTTGTTATATTACAAGATGGTAGTTGTTGTCGCACCAAGAATTTTACTTTTATGCATCTTTTTTCGGTTTTTATCATAATTTATTTAATAATGAATGACTGTAACTTAGAATGATAAAACTTCTAACGTATAACATTATTACTAATCAATTTAGATACAGTTTAGTAAAATAAATGTAGCATTCCTACTAGAAATAGAAGATGGCAAAATTGAGGTCCAAAATTTGGTTCAAATTCTCCTAAGTTTATCCATTTCATAGGTACATCGGGTTTCCAAAAGATGTCGCTTTCATATTTTAATTAGTTTTTTTATTAATGAGATGTTCTTGTTTTTATTAATAAAAATCAGCAGACTGTCACTACCATAAAGCTACTATTATTGTAATCAAGATTCACATGTGTATGCTGATGTCTAGCTGTGTCTAACGACATCTGTTAGTAATACCCCAATGTTTATGTTCACAATCTTGTACATTACTATTAAGAAAAGGGATGTGTTTCACGAATCTTAGGTAATTCGAACGTTGAATCAAATCTCCAAAGATTCATGAATCCATAAAGAATCATAAATCTTCAAACATTCATTAATCTGTAAAGATTCACGAATCTCTGGAAATTCGTGAATCTTTGGAAATTGATGATTTAATCGATATTGAATTTTTGCGGTCCTGTAGTGCAGCAGTCAACTCGCACGACTTGCCCGTGGGTTGAAGCCTCGCACCGAGGCCGTCTCCGTATGGACCGTTTTCTCATAGCAAGAACTGACTGTCTAGCTGCATTTTTCTGGCTAAGAAGACTCGAAAGCCTGTATAGGCCGGCATGACCACGTAGGTTGTTACGCCAAGAAGAAGAATAAGAAGAAACTCAAGCTCTACGAATCTTTTGAGATTCATAAATCCCTTGAGATCCATGAATCCCTGAAGTTTTGTGAATCTTTCGGGATTGATGCATCTTGCGAGAAAATTATTGAATAAATAACGGGAAGATGAGTGATGACCGGTTCTTCACTACTAGAAACTTTTGACAGTTAAAGAGTAAAGTTACCATATCTAACTCCTTTGATGCCATATTATTATCCCGTTTACGTAACATTGTGTGTCCTTCATGCTTATCCATTATTCCTTCATTGCTCCGTTCACAACGCCTAGCAAAAGTACCATTTAAACTATCTCTATTAAGCGAATTTGTAAAACGTCCTTCGAGCCGATACCACGAAAGACGAAAGTCGACCATAAATGTGCAATCTCAACGGCGCGCGCGCCCAGTCACAGGAAACTACACACCCGGATCTGAGCAACGCCCATCAAATAGGCAACCATTTTTGCTTCTTTCGTTAATTACATTAAAGATGTGCAGCCATAATGAGTAGTTTCGTCCTGACGATTACGTCCGAATTATCTGCCAAATGGGATAGACTAATTACATGCTAGCAGCAGCGACGTCCGTCGAAACCTCCGCACGGTCCCTGCCGTCAGGTCCCACCGGAGACTTCCTTGTTACGAGTGTATTTATTTCCCGTTTTCTCGCTTCTTTTCCTTTTTTCCGGTTCCGCTTTGCCTGCGGTCCTGCTCGTCCTGCCTTTCCAGTCGGCTACACCACGAACGATGTGCTGTATCGGTGGAACAGTGGTCGCACGGCCGTCACCATCGCCGACGACATGAAGCTGTCCCAGTTCGATCTGGTCGAATGGCCGGCCGGAAACGTGACGGATCGGGTGGTGCACAACACGGCGAGCGCCGGTGCGACCGTGCTGAACGGCATGGGCAACGCCGACCTGGAGCTCGGTCTGGGGCTGGACGGCGGCGTTGGACGTGCAACTGGTGGCGAAGGCAACGGCAAACTCTACATGTGTAAGTATATTCCACTTAAGTATAGAGAGAGAGAGTATGTGGCTGTGAGATCGATAGCAAACAGTCTTTACCTTGGGATAAGAAACTTTTCGGATGGGAACACGTATTCATCACAGGCTTCTGCCTGGTCAGCACCGTCCCAAGTTATTTTGCATAATGCCACCCTTTCTCCTCGCTCGAAACCACCAGGTTGAGCTTTATCAAATATGGTCGACGAAGAGATTAAATTTTTTAATTACTTTCCGAATGGAATCTTCATTATGTCAGACCGGAGATAATGGGCAGAGGATATCATCGTTACATCGAAGCGAAAGCGAATCCGGCGATGCTTCGCTCAAAGCGACTATAATCTAAATTGTCGAACAAATCTGCGCGCTAAGTGGTAAGGGATTATTATCTTTATCTTGCTGGGTGGATAGAAACGATGGCATGAAAAGAAGAATAATGCGGTACGGAGTGGAAAGTGTTTCATCTCATGGGTGATGGCACCGGGACATGTGTTCTGTATGGAGATAGTGAAATGGAGAAAGTTTCTTGCGCTCGTGTGGTTGCATGATTTTTCCTCAAACGCATTAGAACTTTTTAAATTGATAAGTACGATAAGTTGTTTGAAATCGGGAAATTAATTTAGACTACTGACGGATAGCTCTGATTTAGATTTGGGGAACTGATGAAAAAGAATAAATTAATCTGAACATTGTGGGATGAAACAATCTTTAAAGATTTATCAATCTCTTCAGATACCCTAGAACTAAGAACTAAGCCATGGTTTTATATTCGCAAACAGTTTATTTTTGGTTGAAAATCTAACAGTTTATCTTTGGTTGAATTATCATGTTATTTTGAGCAATCAAAAGCAAAAATTTAAATACAAATTTAAATTTAAATTCACAGATAACGGAATTAAAATGTTCCAGAAAATGAAGAAAACATGCAATATAGCCAGAACTATTCATTAAACCAGAGCTAAAAAAATACGACGTAGATAGCATAGCAAAACACAACAATTCATACGATATAGAACCTTATATTTCCCGTTTAGAACCACCTCTAATTTCCTCGTTTCACCAAGCTCGGCGCCTAGAAGTATGCAAGAAGGATTTTTTTTATGTTTTATTAGTTTTGTTTAATAAAATAAATAAATTGGTGTTGGCACTGGTGTTAACAAATGAGCTTTCCCCTAAAACACCTGCGCAAATTCTACGTTGCGGTAATTGGCAGTCACGTTATAGTGTTCAATAGGCGAGATTCAGCTCCACTTATGCTTAAATTTTACTTTTTAGATTTTGATCTCACTCTCGCTTAGCACATGTTCTTATCATACGAGAGACGACGAGCGGAGTGTGTATGCTTTCTCTCACACCCTCCGCTACCTTTTGAAGGATGCTGCGATCAATCGAAACGTTACTAGAGTAACAGGAGATCATTCAAATCAGGAGGACGTTCTATAGATTTTTCTAATCGATCCTGTGTATACATTTGCCACATAACAGCTTATGAACCAGATCTACAATAAACCACAAACAAATTTGTTGATTTAAAGCGCCTAGAGGTATGCAAAATGCAACTCATCAATTTATAATACCTTCGTAATCTTCCTTCTACATTAAGTATATTTTTATTTCTTCCGCTAAATTCTTAATGCGTCTTTTTCTAAATGTACACTCTAAAATTGGAAATAACAATTTGAAAAAAATATCAAACACGTATTGTATGTTCCTATCTGCAATAATGATGTGTACAAATGGGAAAGTGTTTCCTTCTACCGTTAACAAGCATACCACTTTAATCATCGGCTGTGATTTGTGTTTTGCTACCGGTACGACGGTGTTAAAAATATTAGTCAGAATTAAATTTATACTCTACTCCATACGTCTCTGTGTCGTCCTGCCTGAACCAAACAGCAAGCGCAGTATTACCTGTTTCCTAGAAAAACCGAAAGAGAGCGAAAGCTGTTACCTGTGCACTGTTTGAAATCGTATCAGTGTTTTGCTAGCTTAACCATTCATCGTGCTGCGTTCAAGCTCAAGGTTATTATCTTCCAGTTCCGGACCCGCGAGATAATTCAATTCTCTTTCTTTTTCAACGCAACAAAACGATGGCATTTTCTGCTTCCTTCCGGGGCGAAATTTTCTCACTGCTGCCCGTCGCTTTCCTTTTGTTGGCCTGCCCCTCCCAAACGGCTCCAACATAAACATCCTGAGCGGCGGCAGCACAATGAAACAAGCAAACAAGCAAAAATTCACCGACCGAACGAGCTGAAAACAGCTGATTCGCTTTGCTTGCTTGCTTGCTTGCTTGGCTGCCGGTTCGGAAGGAATGTATCCCGAGTCTTGAGTGGATCAATTTCACCGTGTAAAAGGATAAATCTCGTTAGGAATCAATTTAGCTTTGTCAAGCTCGCGCAGCATGCCACGGCCACTGGTTCCGTGGTGGAATATTTACCCCTACCACCAGCGGTGAGCGTGGCGAAGGAAGCTTGACGGTTTTTGTGGTGGTGGCCGCTACAGAAGATTATCGCTACAAAACGGCTGCTGCTGCTGCTGCTGCTGCTTTTGCTGGTGTAGCCGGTATTATTTCCGACTATCTGGCACCGAAATAGTAATGCCAACCGAAAGAGGAGAATCGTGTGCCTTATGTGCGTGTGTGTGTGTGTGTGGTGAAATGTGTAGTGAGAGAGATGAAAAATAGTTTGCATAGTTTTAGCGAACTGCGGGATGATGATCGTGGCATAAACTTTGAGGCAGAGCTTTAGTGAGAAGCATTGGTGTGGTTTTGTTACAGGGGAACGCTTTAAAGAGGTTTAAAAGGGTTACATTTAGAGACTTTTGCCAATTAGAATGCTGAAGCGTTTCCATTTAATTTGGATAATTGGTAAGGATCTATGAATTAAAATTTAAATTGAATTGAAGGAACTGTTTTGTGCTTTAAATTAGTAGTAAATGAATTATTAGTTGATTTTCTTTAATCAGACAGAACAGCCAGATCCTATTGAAAATTAGTGAATTTCGGCTATATTTTTTCTTTAGCAGATGTTGAAAAATATTTTTAAAATATTGCTAGATTATTTTATTACTATATTTGGTTCGACCGTTCGACACTGCTGATACGCATGCAGTACTGAAAGCGCCGGAAAATGGAATAGGAGAAATTGGACAATTATCAGGAAACGGAGCAAGGGTCAGAATAGAACGAGGATCGAATGCGAGAGCAAGTTAATAAAAGCCAAAGTGAACAAAAAGTATAAGGGACGAGAAAGAAAGTGAATTATTTTTAATTATTTATTAATAATGGTTAAGTACAGTAAAAATAAATTTTGTTATAATATTTTTTTAAATTTTACCGACCATATATTGCAATAAATGTATTTCTCGATAGTTTAACTCAAATAATTATGGACAAAAAGGAAGGGAGATAAATAATCCATCATTTTAAAAGCGTTTAATTTAAAGCAAAACCTTGTTTACTCATTAATGGAATTCCAATTAGCTATGGTTGGACGCATAAAACTACTTATTTTGGCAGTTTTTTTGTAATGTAAATTTAAAGCCAAATTGCTTATAATTTGTACTGTTTAGCTAACAGTTGTTTATTTTTATGAAAAGTTTATACATTAGTCATTCTTCAAATGTTATTAATATTAATTGAATTGTTCTGTTTTTGAAAAAAAAAAACATGTTTCATAAACCAACATGATCGATAAATAAGTAGTCTTTTAGAGGAGTATTTTCCAAACATTTCAATTATTTTGCCATATGTGCAAATCTAATTACATCAAATTTTTGACCTTACCAATGTCAATCATTTACATTTTGCATGTCCGCTAATTTTTTGCTCTCCAGATAAAACTCGTTAACATTTTATCTTTTGTTCATTATCATCCGCTTTTTTTCTCACTGAAAAAAATGAAAAAAATATTTAAAAAAGAACCCTTCGTAAAGTCATGCGACCCAGCGTACCCAAATATAATCTCGTGCACGTACCAATCCATCCTCTAAACAAGTGTACGGGCACCAATGACGATGATGCTGGTGTAAATTTTATCATCCTTTCGACAATTGTTCACTCGAAAACTGCTGCGGTTGACATATTCATGCCTATTCAAGTGGGCATTTGAATGAAAAGCATCGTTATCATGCTGGAGGTTTTATTTCTTCCATCAGTTTGATCGGTGGTACAGTTGAAAGCTGTTGGCTTATGGCGTTAAAATTGATAACGATTTTGCATGCGTGTTTCATAGAAGGAAAAACAATGGAAATTTGCAGAACCAAAATTTACTCCAAAATAACGCTGCTTCACTCTATGCCCGTACCGGGAAATTCATCGTAATCCTGTAGATTTTGATTAGATGAATTGCATATGTGCAAGTTGGTAAATTTCTTGGAAACGCTCATCAACCATCAAGAAAGCTAACAAACAGATTGGCAAAGTAATTTTTAAAATAAACTTCCTGGAGCTTCCTAGAATAGCGAGTCTTTTACATTATATTGAGCGAATATATTCCAGTAAACATAATAAAGCGTTACCAAATCACAAGAAATTTCAAAAAAAACCCATTGAATCCGTTACAGTAACAACGGTGACGGTTGTAACACTTTCTTTTCAGTTCACTTGTTTCTTGCTTCCTCCGGGCACAAATCAATCCCACACGCGCAGCAAACAGTAAACAAACCTGAAATTACACAGCGACAGACACTTTAGCGCCCTTTCCTTCGCGCCAACGCTTGGGCGGAAATCCCGTCCGGATGTCCCACATGCCAGCGTCCCATTGCATTGCGAATTAACACCATGGCCATAGGGAATGGGAAAACGAGAAGGTGATTAAAATTTCCGTCCCATATATGGGCCGCGTACCCGTCCAACGGTGGAGAGAATGCGAATCGCCCAAAAGTGACTCGTTTCGAAAGCAGCATTTTGAAGAATTTGTGTACTTTTGCCGCCCGGTGCCACACCTTGCTTCCTGTTGCTTTGATTCTACGCCGGCTTCACACACCTAGACTTTGTCGTCGAGCAAATCAACACATTATCGTTTTCGAGACGAATGTAACGAAGTGAAATGGCGTGTCATTGTGGAGCGGACACATAAAGCGCGGTAGAATTTAAAGATCGACTCGTAGTAAATGTTTGGCTCAATGATGTGTGCTTTAATTATGAGCTTTCTTTGCAAAGGATAAAACAAGATTTGGCTCTACTTTTCAATGTTTATTAACTCATCTTCGCATTGTGCGTTGCATTGTATAGAATTTGAGCTGGAAAATTAAAAAAATCATATCTGAAGTGTTTTTAGGCGTTGGTTTAAAAATGTATAAACATAATACATTAAAACATCCGTTTCTTTATACAAATACATTTCTGTTATAGATAAATGTTTAAATTTTATTAGTTTTTATGATCTCCAAAATGCCCGAAAGCATGAAGATCTTAAATTAATATTATAATATAAAAGAAAAAAAATAAGCTGTTTAATATAAATATAATTAGTAACAAAAATATTAATAACTAAGCATTTTTAAACTATTAAAAATGGTTTATGATGTAATATTCTCTTGTGGTGTTTTTGGTATACAGTCTGTTCCCGAGTTACGCGGTTTCTGCGTTCCCGGCGAATCCGAATATCCGCGTAAGTCGAATTTAACATTTTTTTGAATAAAATACTATTCATTACTCAGAGTTTTTGATTTTATTTAGTACTTTTATACACTTTATCATTTATTTGATATGATTTGTGCGAAAAATTCTAATATTTCTGGCTTTTAAGCGGCTTCAATTTGTTAGCAAAAATGAAATTTTTACCGAACTTGAAGCAAATTGTACTGATTTGACATATGGTCTGTCAAATTTAGAAAACCGCGTATCTCCGAATCCACGTAAGTCGAGAACCGCGTAACTCGGGAACAGACTGTATCTTTTTAAAAAGACAGGTGTTAATTATTATTAACGGTCGATTCGCTGGCACAGTGTTATTTCTTGTGATTCCCGAAAGAGGGCGACATAGACAGTGTTTAGTGTGGTCAACGTCTATCACTGATCGGGTTGAGCATTCCCGAAGTATCCCGATCTAGGCTAAGCGAAAGAAGCAAGGTCACTCTTTCGTCAAAGCCCACGACAAGTGACGGATTTTGTAGCGTCTCTAACTAAAAAACAAATAATAAGACAGCTTAAAAAACGCTTGTTTTACTTTAAAAAAATAATTACCAACTGGCGAAAGAAAGAGTCCTGTTACAGTGTGCAACAACAGGTTTGAGGATGTTTGTTGATCATAAGGACAAAACAATAAGAATAAGACAATGAGAATTTTTAATGAAAACAATATCAACCTAAGAATTCAAATAAGAAGTAATACTATAAACTCGTTCAAATGTTAACACAGAGAAATAAAAGACTGTTTGTTAAAAGCAAGCAAAGAAAGATGTATTAAAAGATGTAAAGATGTCTCCCCCAAAATCCTTACCAAAATATAACCACATCTTCGCACATCACGACCAAGCATTCCCACCATTATCCATCCCGTCCCGTGGGCATGTTCGATTATTACCCCGTTTTGTATTGACGCTAGAATATTAATCTTCTTCTTCTTCAGAATATCAGAATCAGAATATTAATACTCTCTGATAAATAGGGAATCATCTATTCAAATAAGACGCCTTCTCCCGCCGCTTGCGCACATGTTTGCCGGGCGAGGGCGCAATGAACCACGCTGGTGCCGTCCCGATAATAGCACAACATATTGTTATTCATGTTTTTGGTCGGGGTTGAAAGGTTAAAAATGGAAAGAGGAATTGAATCTACAAAGGGGAAGAGACAGACCGTGCATGGCCCAGCAAAAAGATGGGAAAATGTTTCGTCGGGAAAGTCACTTCCGAGGGACGAAATTGACTTTTGAATTGAAGTTTGAGGGGATGGGAAGATCTGATCGAGGGGCAACAGCCACTGATAAGAAGGGTTACTGATTGCGATTTACATCGTTCCAGCGGAATATTCAATGCTGCTGGTAAGCTTCCATCTCCAGCGGCACATGGGCAACTTCCTGATACAAGTGTACGGACCGTGCGTGCTGCTGGTCGTCCTGTCCTGGGTTTCCTTCTGGTTGAACCGCGAGGCAACGGCAGATCGGTAAGTATGCCTCACGCCAACCGATTGCCTCTCTCACCAACATAGAATTAATGACGCATCTCTCTGCTATTAGGGTTTCGCTCGGCATCACCACCGTACTGACGATGACGTTCCTGGGTCTGGAGGCGCGCACCGACCTGCCGAAGGTGCCCTACCCGACCGCGCTGGACTTTTTCGTGTTCCTTTCGTTCGGCTTCATCTTCGCCACGATCATCCAGTTCGCGATCGTGCACTACTTCACCAAGTACGGCTCGGGCGAGTGTTACTTCAGCGTGGACGAGCTAACGTCCAGCTCGGACGACGACGACAGTGACCGGGAGGCGCAAGATCGCAACGGTCTCGGTTCGTCCCGAGCCGCCCAGCATCATCACTCCATCAACATTACGGGCCCCGCGGGCACGCCGGGCCGTTGCGGAGGCAAGCGCTGCTCCACCATTACCTCGATCAGCGGTGCTCAGGGCAGCGGTGCGACGGACTCCCGCATCATCGAGGTCATACCACTGTCCGTGTGTTCCTTCCCGCTGACGCCGATGCGGAAGACGCCCAAAACTTCCTGGACCGATGTGTCCTGCTTCGGCGGGGGCAGTTCCTGTGGCGTTGAGGACTCGACGACCAGCGACCCACACGCCAGCACCTCCACCGTGGAGCGGACCGGTGCGTATGGAGCGCCCATCGAGCCGGCCACTACCTCGTCCTCGTTTGCGTCTCCGCCGACGACGTCCGCGCTGGGCGGCAACCATCGAAGACGGTCGGGAGCAGCAGGGTCCACGCACGGCGGGGTGCAGCAGCACCATCTCACCATCAATGCGCCACTGACGGCGTCGGAAACGCACGGCACCAATGGGCACCGGACGCGCCGACGCAGGAAACGAGCGCCACGGTTCAACTCGGTCTCGAAGATCGATCGTGCCTCGCGCATCTTCTTCCCACTGCTGTTCCTGGCCATCAATGTGTTCTACTGGTATCTGTATCTGTCGCGGAGCGAGCGACTACCCCAGCAACCGAAGGTCGGATAGGAAGGGCCCGCAGGAAGCTTTGATTGATGATTGATGATCTGTGCCCTCCACACGAAAGAAAGCGAAGCAAGGAAGCGAAGGAATATTGAACAAAACAAAAAATGTAGTAGCAATAACAGAAATTGTTTCTAAGTTTAAGCCACGAAACCGAAAATTCCGTTGTGTAGTGTAGTGAAATTAAATTTAAATTGCAAAAACTAAATGTGCCAATTTTGGGGAGAAACGCAGAAGTAGAGAACAAAACCAGTTGGGCCCGAAACAAAACCAAGAGAAAAACACGCTATCAAAGATGCTACTAGAAGTAACAAAAGAAATTAGAACCATTAGATGAAAAGATAGAAAAGAAAGTAAAGAAAGAAAGCAACATACCAACTACATTGAACAAATATTACCAGTTAAAAATACGCGTTGGGACCAGATGCGCTTACTAAGAAAGAAAGAAGAATTGATTAAACAAATGTTGGAGATATTTGAAGGAAATAGGCACAAGGCCAAGCGTAGGTTGTAGAACCCGCACAGCAACGCAATATGGGCAGGAGGAGCTTCTGGTCAATTTTGAGGATCTGGCATTCGTTCCACAAACAAAGCCGACACGTGTGCCGCAGGTACGGACGGTCTGGTTGATAGCAAAGTAAGGGGCGGGAATGGGATAAAACAGAAAACCGTTACCACTAGCAGAGATTTAAAAAGCAAGTTTAACAAATTGCCATAGTAAAACCAAAAAACGATGTTGGATGTGTGTCGGCAGTAGTGAAAATAAAACCAATAGTGTTCAATAGTGTGCGTTTGTGCAGGCGTTTGAAATAGTGATGGAAAAATGAAGTTTTCATCGGAATCGATTCCGGATAGTAGGTTCGGAATCAGTTTCGTGGATCGATTCCGGAATCGGCTTCGGAATTGGATTCGGAATCGGATCCGGAATTGGTTCCGACTTCGGAATTGGTTCCGGAATAGGTGCCACAATCGTAATCGGCTTCGGAATTGGTTCGGGAATCGGCTCCGAAATTGGATCCGGAATCGGCTTCGGAATTGGTTCCAGAATCGGCGCCAGAATCGGAATCGGCTTCGGAATTGGTTCCGGAATCGGCTTCGGAATTGGTTCCGGAATCGACTCCGGAATTGGATCCGGAATCGGCTTCGGAATTCGTTCTGGAATCGGTCCTGGAATCGAAATCTGCACAAAAATCGAAATTGGCTCCGAAATCAGAATCAGCTTCGAAATCGGAGTCGGTTTTGGCATCTACATAAGAATAGTCGTTTGGGTCCAATGATGATAAGTATTAGTAGTTGAAAAGAATCAAAATTTACTTGTAAACGATCCATTCTCATGGAGATTCCCAGACTGATTTCGCTTCTGATACTTCTTATTTCAGTTCAAGAAATGATTCTCATTTCAGATCTAATTCCAATTCTGGAGTTAATTCTGATTCCGTTGCCGAAGCAAATTGCGATTCCCCGATCGATTCGGGCTTGGGAGTCATCTTCGGAATCAACTCCAGAATCGGCTCCGAAATCGGCACCAGAATCGACTCTGGAACTGATTCTGAACATGGAATCAGAATCGGGTAGGTCCGATTCCGAGCTCCAACCACTAGTTTGAAGTCGTCCGAAATTGCCGTTTCGAAAATAGAATTTTCTTACGCAAGAAAGCACGTGACAAGGGCAAAAAGAGGGATTTTAAATAGGCATTTAAAATAATTTGTTATAACGATATTTTAAAAAGCTTTTGCAACAATGTGATAATTTATGGGCGATTTTATTATCACCCATTTTGCAAAAAGCGCACATTTATTGAGGTATTTTTTTTCAACACTCTCACGAACCAATTGTTTAAAACAACGGTTACACCTTCGCACCATCTCATGCTGAAACAAGCGCCTACAAGCACCTCTTAGCCATCCCCCTCATCACAGATACGGCAGTAAGTCACCCAGCTTAGGTAGATACACATCCGGCACCAGTGCCCTCACCGCCGGATCCTCCGACTGTCCGTATTTTGCTATATCCTTCGCTTTGTGTATACCCGTTTCGACCAGCAGCGTCTGAAAGTCACAATTCTTCCCCAGCAAAATGTCCGTATTGCACCGATCGCCAATCATGAGCGTACGGGCCGGATCCACATCGTACTCCCGGCGGATAATCTCGCAGATGTGTGGGTTCGGTTTGCCCATCACGATCGGTTCCCGCTCGGAGCAAGTCACCATCGCCTTTACGATACTGCCCGTGCCCGGAATTACCCGGTCCGGCATCGGGAACCGCTCGTCCGTATTCGTGCCAATGAATATAACGTCCGGATTGTTCAGATACGAGGCCGCTTTCATCATCTTGACGAAGCTAAAATGCTCATCGAACCCAACGATCACGGCACCGACGTCCGGATCGGGCACAAAGCTGGCGACAGTGTCCGCCAGACTGCCCTGGATCGTGTCCGGCCCGATGCCGATGTGCCGTATGCCAACGGCGTCCAGCTCCTTGGTGATGCCCGTCGAACCGATCGTGTACACGGTCTTGGAGAAGCCCACACTCTTCAGGTACTGTGCCGCCAGGTACGCAGTCGATATGATGTTGTCCTTAAGTAAGCAAAAAAGAACAAAAACGATGTGTATTCCTTTGTTCCACCCATTTGTCACACCGGTTTACACTTACGATAGTCACGTTAAAGCCAAGCTTGACCGCTTTCTCCACAAATTCCGGGCGCGTTTTCGTCGAGTTGTTCGTCACGAAGAACAGCTTCTTGCCGTTCGCGATGAAACGATTTATCACCTCGGGCGCCCCGGGCAGCGGGTTGTTGTCCACCCAGATCACCCCGTCGCAATCCGTTAGCACCGTGTCGAACGAATCGAGCCACTGCTTGATCTCGGCCGGCGAAAGGGAGCCAAGGTTTTGGCCACTGTATTTCGACATTCTGGACAGCCGTTGGAAGCTAGCGTGGGGGAAGAATGTATGAATAAACGGGTAGGGTAAACACACTTCCAGGCAGATGGATACTTACGATCAGGTTAAAAAGGACATAAAACACACAGAAAACGATTGTTTAGTTCGTCCGGGCTTGGCTGACCCGTCGTCGTCGACGAGGAGGGGAATTTAATTTGTGCAACCCATCTGACATTGCCCAATGTCAAGCGCGAATTGTCAACAAACGGCGGCAGTGTGTCAGTTTGAATTTAAAATTTATCTTTTTAATTATCTTGAAAGAGAAATAATGAATTTAAAAGTCTGCTTAAAGTGTTCTGGTACATTTTGGAACTATTTTTGCAAACAAAACAAAAACATTCCTCGCTTTTCGTACCCACCTTCAACCAAAGCTACGAAAAGGTATCGCACCGTTCCTTCCTTACAGCACTGAAGCGCACGCTATAAACGCGCGCTCCTTCCGACCGCGTTCTGTCAAAGAGCAGCGCAGCACCGCGGACGGGGCTGTGTATTTATTTTTTCCGTTTGTTTTCCTTTGTCTTTCAACGCGAGCAGTGTGGGTCGCTGGCTGTGCGTGCGTCGTCGTGCTACGTCGTCGAAGGTTCACACACTCTCTGCTGGAGCAGCAGCAGCAGCTCCTCCAATTCCACACAGCGCAGAAACGTAATCGCATCGTATCAGAAGAAAAAAAAGAAGTGCTTTTGTGCTAGAATGCTGCTCGGAATGTGATTGTTGTTGCGGAAGGGTGTTAACAAAAATGGATGTGCCACAGGAAGAAGCATCCCCGTGCATGGTGCCGTGATTTACTGCTGCTGCCCCCCC
>AXCO02005626.1:0-18076 GCA_000473525.2 Anopheles melas | reverse complement strand
CTTCATTGCCTTCATCTGGGGGCAACAGTTCATCTTGCAGGTCAATGAATTTTGCATATTGTTTTTGTAAGTTTTGTTTGCGAATAATTGCCTCTGCTCTTTGCGTTTCTTTGTTATATGACTTGGAAAATGTATGAATTACCTGTATAGAGAGTTGTGTGGCCGTTTGCTCAATACGCAGCGACTTTACCTTACGTGCCTCTGCCATTTCGTTGGTTTACACTCTCCGAATGACCACATTTCGTTGCCTGAAGAACCAAATGTCATCTGTGCGCAAAATGACACTTGTGTTGTTGTGTTTACAAACGGGTTGAGTTCTTATCATTCGCGTTGCGCAAACACAAGTGTCAAAAACAGATTCGCCAATATGTTTGCGATCACACACCACGAATACTATTATAGTAATTTTACAAAATAATTCGTAAAACACAAGTTCTTCATGCAAGAAATGCACAATGTACAACCGATAGAACACTTAGGGTATATGGGGATATTTTTTAGCAACTCAAGCGCGTCAATCTCATGTTTCAGCAGCTTGGCTACAAAAACAATTTGTGCAACTTTTCGGCGATGTTCGAGAGATTGCAGCCCAAGCAACAAACATCACATGCGGTAATCAGGCATATTAAAATTTCCCCTTCAAGGGAGGCAACGAATCGCGACTCTAGGAAATCTACGTTGCACAGATTCAATTTTTGCACAGAGCCCATCAATAATATCATCGACATCCTTTAAAGTGATTTTGAAAAAGACTTACATACAATACATTCAATTCAATGAAATGAATTAAAAACCTAAGTTCAGCTAAGTGGATTAAGAACCTATGTATAGCTAATACAAATACTAATACAGAACAAGTCAGCAAATACTGTTCATATAATCATGTTTAGAGTTAAAGTATGCAGTTCTGGCCATTAACTGATAGCGTTGATAATAGTGAACTATTTTGTTAATTTGTATGATTATGATATTCGTACCATCCATTATGCACAATATGTTAAGATCCTTTATCACTATATTCCCTGTTTTGTTGGAGAGACATCAAGGCACATAAAGAATGCAAAAGAACTTATCGTATCAGTTACAAGGGACATGCCTCCATGCTTTCTAAGGCGTCCCCCAGGGACACCAGGGAATGGAAGCTGACTTATCTACAATCTGTATCGAACGTGCCTTGGGCCACTAGCATATTTGCACGGAGTGGATGAGTAAGCTACGAAACGCTTCTCACTATGACTAGATGAATAGATATTCATTTCAAGAGAGTGACGAATGTAACTACAGTACTGCTAGACCGAAGCAATTTACTAGTTGTACGGTGGAGTTATTCTTTGACATGGAAAGAAAACTGGCCATTCTTTGAAAATGAACTGAAATAAAAACCTCGTTTTTGTGAAACATTGTGGGAATAATGCATTTTCAAAATCTATTCCACAGCAGCTTGCAAATGGCACGAATAATATGATTCGTTATTCGAATTATGTTTCATAAGCCATTTTCTGTGCCACACCACCGTGTAGAAAGTGGTCGAAGTAATAGCCAATAAATCATAGCTACATTCCCAGGAGACGTCTTCCATCAACCGCACATATGAACTACTTTTTTCGATACCCCTTTTCCGCCACAATCCGGCGCATCGTGTCCACCTGACCGACTGCACCGTCAATGTGCCGCGCAAACTAAAAAAAACACACACACACACACACTCAGCAGCAAACAACGCAGGAATTGCTGCTGTGGTACACATAAATTTGTTGCGGGAAATGCGACGGAAGCTGAAAAGTTATGCACCTTCGGGGCGGCGCATACGCTGTCGATCGCATTGAACAGACCAGCATGCAAGCCAAACTCCTTCCTTTACAACCTGCAGTAACTGCTGCGAGTCATGGTCGAGCGCGTTCTACACCGTTGCTCGTGAAACCCGTTGCACAAGCATATCTGGCATGTACGAGCTGGCCATACAAGCTGGGTGGTTGCGAATGGTCGACCACGGATTTGTGCCGGGCTGAGTGGGAAACTTTTTCAATTTGCTCTCTCAATCTTCGATACATCCAATCGAACTTTATTATATCGATGTCTCTAGCGATATGTAAATCATGCGTAATTTGACGTTTCGTGAAGGAGCGTGATGAAATCGAGTCACATGTTCGTTCGCGTGTGGGACAGTTATGCAGTGGTATTTAGTAAGAGAGACAAAGAGAGAGATATAACAAGAGATAGAAAGAGAGAGAGAGAGAGAGAGAGAGAGAGAGAGAGAGAGAGAGAGGAAGAGCGAGGAGTGGACTGTATTAGAAGATGAAAGTCATTGCTTCTTCTACTGCTACTGGTAAACGATCAATGAGCGAGCGGATAGAATTTCCGCTACGATGAGTTTGATGAAAAATCCCAGGAAATTAATTGTGCTGCGGGAGTACACGAACACCAAGCATTATTAGTTTCCTATCAATTCTAGTTTTAACTACCGCTAAATGTTACATTGCGGCACACATGGAGCAATCTGGTGCATGTAGCCAATTAGGAACAAATAACGATTACGTAGAAGATAGAAATTGAAAAAATATAGGAAATTTTTGTTTCTAAATCTGCATGACATCGATTCCATTTAAACGATTACACTTCATATTCACAATTCAGTTTTGGATTAATTATGATCAGTTTGTTGATGGTTGTTGTACAACAATAATGAAATGTTTCAAGTGACTCTCAAATACTGATAACGTTAAAGCAATTTTTCAATAATGCTCCATTTTATCGTTCATTAGGGTCTAAACCAAACTTAGCAAAATATCATAACCAAACGTACTGTATCAAGTGTATGACCAAACACACACTCTCAGCATATCATATAGGGCAACCGCAACATTAATCTACGCCAACGAGCACCATAAAAGGCGTTTCCGGCAGTAGTTCCTCATCGTTTGACGAGGCTCCCCGGGTTTTTGGAACAACATTTCGCTTATCGTGCAGCGCAACGAGGTACGATAAGCGGATGGGAAAGATGAACTTTATCGATGTCATCATAAAGTTCGTTAATAACCACTGTCAGTTTGGCACTGATAAAACGCGCTAACGATGTACGATCCGAAATGGCCGGATTTGCACTCGCACTCTTCTGGAACGCATCCCATCACTGTGCTTTCGAGCGTTCGATGGAACGGTTTACAACACTGGCTGTTGTGTTGAGTGCTCTTCTGTTGTCCCATCGCTCCTTCCCTACCTAATCGGAGAAGAAGCCACTTGCCACTGCCAATTCGTTCGCCGATTGGCTGTTGTGTTGAGTGCTCTTCTGTTGTCCCATCGCTCCTTCCCTACCTAATCGGAGAAGAAGCCACTTGCCACTGCCAATTCGTTCGCCGATGGGAACGATGTCACTATTTATTTGAAAAAAAGGGAAGAAACGGAAAAAAAAACATTGAAACGATCGTGTCCTTGTGTTGGATTCTGATGAGCGTGTGTTTCTTTTGCCCTTCTGTTCTCGTGATTCACACACACTCACACATTTACACGTGTGCACACTCCTCGTACGAAGCATAAATATTCAAAGTTTCCTCAATAGGAAAAACATTTATTTGCGTTTCTTAATTGGTTTCTGCGCGCGCGAAAATGGCACCCGAGCTGGTGAGGAAGCGAACGCCAAGCAATAGACCATCAGCCTCAAATACAACAACACCACGGCAGAATGAAGAAACAAAGTAAAAACAACGGCGGGTAAATGAGCAAATAAACAGCGAACCATCCGGATGCGGCCGTTTGGGTGGTTTGTTTGGTTGAAGCAGCATTTTATTTCTGCCGTTTCATTTCCATTCGCACCCCATTCCGCGGGCGAATGAGTCGGTTTCTTGGTGGATTGTTTCCCCTCCATTTTTTTTGTTTGGTACCGCTCCAGTATCAATAGAATGAGCTGCTCTTGGTGTGGTGCCGTTCCTAGGGAACAATAGCGCACTGGTGCCATCGCAGGATTTTTCCTATCTATGGTCATAAAAGTAGGATTAAGCATCGTTACGCTGCATTGTGATTATTTGGGTGAGTTTTTCGTAGTTTGATGCGCAAAAAGTTTGGTTTAGTTGTTCGCCTCACAATAGAACGAGGGTAGAAAAAGTTTGGGGAATTAAAACGCACGAAAGGTTAGCTGTAAGGGGGGAAACGGTTGTATGATGGATTCATAGAAGAAAACAAACATTTTGTTTGATAGTTTGTTATAACACATACTTAGCGGGAAAAGTCTGCGAAACTTTTTGTTTTTCTTGTTGTGTTCTGTAAGCATTTGCTGCAAAATGTTCTTTGATCTCGACTACGGGTTGAAAATTTAAACTGAATTCTTTTCTGTTACCTCCACCTCCAAGTGTAGCGAAGCGAATATGCCGATTGCTTTTAGCACCATCTTTCTTCTTCTGTCAACTTCTGTCAACTGTTTGCTAACAAACAAACAAAACTCCCTAGGCAGTGGTGCGCTTTCTTCAAAGTGCAACAAACACGCAAACGTAATGATCACCAGTCTAGTTTTTTTTCCTGTTCGTTCGTCTTTTTACGTTAAATTAATTCTCAAATTCATTAAAATGTAATTAACAAACTGCACAACAACCACCAGCATATTACGCTTCGTGTTTGCACGCTTAATTCGGTATAATTAAGAATCCTCCATGGAGATGCTTTTGGTTGCGAACGAAAGTGTGAAATATCTCCCCTCGCTGCGCCCTTCAACGAGGCCAGCTATCGATCCATTTATTTCTGTTTTTATTACTCTCGGTCGTCCTTCCAGTCTGACACCGTAGGGTTCCTGTCAAATGGGGAAATAGTTACAGCTCTCAATGTGCTTTTTACATTAATTTGTTTGGAGCACTTTTTTACCCAACCGATCACAACACTTTCAGAAACGCATTTATTTTGCAGATGAGGTAAAAGCTGCATCATAAGCAGCGGCAACGGTAGTGATGTTTTCTTGAAAACTTTCCAAACAGGTCATGGTGCAGAGTAGGTTGTTTAATGTAACCTGCACTTTGCGCTGCCAACGCAGGTCATCTTTGTCGGAAGCGTTAGAATCTTCCGAAGCGCAAGTGTAATTAAAAGAAGCAATGCAAAAGCCGGAGGAAAGGAAAAAGTTTTTGCTTCGGATAAAACTTAATACGGTCACGGATCATAGCCCCGGTACTGTAAAAGTGTACTGCGTTGCATAACATTTGTCATCAAATTGGGTTTGCTATGTGAACTTACTATCACTATTGTGATTTTATGGTAGTTAGTTCATTCACGAAGTGTTTAACAAAACAAAAAAGTTTATGTGTTAAAAATATAGCTGGAAACGGGTGCAGCCTAGGAGAAAAGTCATTGAACAGATGAACAGATTTGTTTTTACAGACAAACACATTTTTAATTAACTCACCGTTCTCTGGAAAAATACTTCACTCACTGCAAACCGTACAAAATTTTCCTTGCAAATTAGAAGTATTCTAATTAATTGTGCAGTATTCTCATAAGTTTGATTCGCATGCTGATCTTAGTTTCCACTTCAACACCTTTCTCTCCTTCCATATTCATCCATCTTTCCTACTCACTCGCTCCTTGAACCCACACTTTGTTTGATAAGCTTACTAAACCGTTGCAGAAAAAGGGAAAAAACACCGTGGGTCGGTTTAAAAGCCAACACAGCAATGCAATTCCCCGGCAGTCCCCTAAAGAATGGAAGCTACACGAAACGCACCGAAGCCGTAGAAGATGCTTGCTGCATTCCGATCCGCTCGAAACACAAAGTATCTGCGCCTCAATCCTTCTGCACAGGTTGGTGGCATTGTTTTAGGAGGGGAAACAATTAAAAAGAAAACTACGTAATTAATTTAGCTAGAAAATTGCATTCTCTCCCTGCAGCGCCACACGCTTTCCCGCTCCAAGCATTTGTTAGCAGGCAGTGCATTTAGGCTACGATTGTGGAAAGATTTACGCAACACTCGCTCGCTAAAGTTCTAAGTTTATTTCCCATTTGTTTTCCCCCGTCGCGTCCGTTCCGTTCCGTCCCTCACAGAGCCATACAAGCCCTATCAACCGTGTAACATGAGCCCCGGGCCGGGAGGCCACAATCACGGCGTAAACGAAACGCGCCAGCAACTTATGCATCAACAACCAACGAAGAAACGCGTCCGCTACTACTGCCACCATACCAGCATGGTCAGAAAACAATTTTTTCTCGCTTCGGTACGATTTCCCGCACCCGATACGGTGCAACGGTGGACCATTCAAATGCTTAGCCAGTGCTTTGCGCGTTGTGAAAGATGAAAGGGGCGCTGGTCTCGTGCCTGGTGCAAGGGCATCCCGGTGGAAAAGGATTGATGCTGATTGCATAAATTGTATTGTTCGCTGCTTCAATGCTTCGGGTCGTAGTGGAAATCTCACTTCGCGCAACGCGCTGAAAATTATTCTACCAACAAACAAAGGAAACGGCTACGCTTTTGCCGAGTAAAAACCATCCCGGTACTACGCTTCTCACGGGTTGGGAGGGAACTATTTTTGCTCTCTAGATTTTAACGCATGGAGTGTCGCACGGGTGCTGGGGTGTGGTGGTGAATTTAATTAACACTACCTTTCATTTCTCATTTCAATATTTTTCCGTTTACAGGTTCAACTTGTGGTGCACCGGCAGAAAGGTGAAGAGTTATGGCGTTGTGCTTCCTGCAGCTTCTGCATAGCATATTAAGGTTACAGCTTTAGCCTTATAGCTTGGGCAGGGTGGTGCAGAGAGGTGAAGTAAAAACCTATATGCCTGTAACATGTATCGGCGCAGTACGCAATCTTTCAACTGGTTGTTTGAAGGTTTAGATACACAGAAACAAAATTAAAAATAAACAAGTATAACATAAAATAAAATAAGAAAAAGCATCAATTTGAAATGCGATTGGCAACTAATTTTACTACGTGTCCTCTCCCAAGTAATTGAGAATAGTTAATGAATAAATATCTTGTGATTAGATGTTCAGAATGTTAAACAAATAATTGCGCTATTCTTAAACATGATTTGGTGCTTTTCTTGTATTTTTTATAACAATGCAAATGAATTATTTGCTTTTAAACGAAAAAATCCATGCTTTGGAAGCGTAAGGATAATTGAAATTTGGATAATGGTTGTGCGATGATTTATTAACTAAAAAAATCTCCCGAAAGCACATAAACGACCATAATGGATGGTGGCCAGAGCATGATCAATTACTTTGAAGTATTTATTACAGAATGGGGAAATTACGTGTGCTACCGGCCATAATGATGTCTTATTCGTTTTTGTTATTTTAAAGGCGAACACATATAAACTATAGAAACGACGATGGTCTAAAACAATTGAACGTTTTTCGTTGTAGCGTAGGCGAACAAATTAATTTATCGAAATTTAAGAATAATTAAATAAAAAAAAATCAGGCACACTTATTCAAACATTCAATTCACTAATTGAAATGTTTCGTAGTAAGAATGAAGTAGTTTAAGGAAATTTTGAAGCGGCAGCAAAGCAAAATTATCATTCATATGTACCTCATTTCATCTAATTTCAGAAATTTTTCTATATTTGAAGAATTATTGCATATTTAATGGCATTAAGTCAGTCAAAATAATTCTCCCAAAGCATGGAAATGAAACGAGATCCTCTCCAATATGCTGCACCGAGGAGTAACAGTTGTAAGCACTATTTGCATGTGGCAGTGACAGCTTTCACTGATACGTCACAGAATGTGCAGTAAATTCAAACCTCACTCTTGCTGCTTCCGTAAGACTCGTATCACAAGCCCCTTCAACACTGTACACTGTGCTGGGTCGGCATGATCGTGAAGGACACGTTAAGCTTGAATCCTGCAGCTCAAAATGATAAATTGCTCTAGCGAGATTAAGAATGTGTGAAATTAGATATACATCGTGAGCGTTTCGTGGAAGCCATGCTGAGAGAGTTAGAAAAAAGGAGCACGCGGATGAAACTTGAACCGCGTACCGCGCACAGAGGGTCTCGTGAATTTCCATCAAAACCGCGTACATTTGCCACACTTACTTTGACTCCCGACCCCCTGGTTGGTGGAAGCTGGAGTGGATAGGCAAGGTCGCTTCCTGTTTCCGATTGCCACCATACGTAAGCCGGGAAACGAAAATCCGTGTTGTCGGTGGGTGTCGCTGTTCACGCCCTCGACACATTTTTTCCCTCTCCAAGCTGCTCCTAATACCTTGCTGGGACCATTGCAGAAACGGTAGCCATCGGGTGTTACCTAGCATGGACAGGGTTCATGCGAGAAAGATCGGTTAGTCGCAGTTGTTTCGCGTGATGCATATGCTTGCTGTTATCCGGGCACAAGCCAGTGCTTCCGTGAACGGGTCGAGGTCTTTGCACGGACGGCGAAAGTATGCTTAACCCGTGAAAATGCATACATCTGTGTCTATGGCGGTGCTGTTGCCCTTGACGGAAACAACAAGCACAAAAAAAACGAAATTATTCCCAACCGAAGAGCGAATGCAAATGATGCCAAGTGCATGTGCGCAGCTAAAGAAGATAAAGTGTTTGGAAAAGCGAATAGATTGAAGCTGCCAGCGTGGTGAATAGATGCATTTTTTCGTACAACGTTTGTTACCAGCTAGTTCGTGCTGTTGTTCCGTTGCCGCACATTAGTTCTCACTAGATGCTTCTGTGCACATATTGAGAAGCTGAGCACCCGGACAAGAGGAAACAATATCCCCCACACACTTGGAGTAATGAGTCACGCATAACAAACAACACGCCATTTATTGTCTTTTTATCGCAAAGACAATATATTATACATCACAATGATGATTTGATACATAATTGTAATAAATTTAGTCGAAATAGGCGAAGAGTGCTTACCTTATACCATTGAAATAACAATTTAAATTCTGTTGCACTTAATGAATCTAAAAGTATGAAGCTTTATACAAAATATGTTACATCCGCCGAGCTGCACAACTTTCACTTGCGCACATGAGAATCAAAGCCTTAAAAGCTGTAACTTGCAACACTCCATTCTATGGAAGGTTGAAATTGGTTCCCGTGAACAAAGTCTAGTATATTTATCTGCCAAGATATTTGCAGTGAGCAAATGAAATGCACTGTATTTGCCTGTCAGGAAAGTATGTTTGCGCGGGTTTTGATGTGCTTATGTTCAGGGAGTGCAGGTGCCGCGATCTAAAGGAACAAATATGTTCAACATGTTACCCTGAAAACCGTCGACAGCTTCCATCGATCCTCTTCGATTGTACGAATGGCTTTTGCTACCATTTCTGTCATCTCCCGTTTGGTTCCGCTTTGCTTCCGACAGTTTCCCGTTTTGACCCTCCTAAAATTTCTTCACTCCTCTCATGCACGCCCATTGCCCGTCTGTTTGGCTTAACATACTGTGATGTGGGTTATGGAATTTCCTAGTTTTGCAAATTCCACTCGCCGAGTACTACCCCGAGCCACCCCATCACAAATCCTTATCACGCCAAGATGCCGGAGTAGGAGCTGTAAGAAGGCAAGCAAATTCTTCGCTACGATGGTTTCCTTTTACAGTTTCCATTACCTGCGAAACGGGTAAATACGGGACAGGAAATTTACTCTATCTCATCCAACTATCGTCACTAGGCGCGCACATTGCCTCCCACTACCGATGGGAGCACGGCTTTCTGCTACCCTCCGTTCGTCCGGCCGTCTTGGGAAAGCATTCTTTCGAAGAAAGCACACCTGCCGTATCCAGCTGCCAGATGTTTGCATCTCTTGTATCATGTTTTCCTTTTTGGAGTTCCCGAAGAATGAGGGAAGTTTGGCGGTAACCAAGCGGCGCTGATACCACAGCTTCTCCACTATACATAAAGGATTGTACAATATGCTCGTCTTCAGGAGACAATAAGTGAACGAGCTACAACGTACCCTGCATGCACATACTGTGCCAGGGACCGTGCTGCTCTCTCACTATCCCTGTAGTCGTATATATGGCCTTAATTCAACAGTGAGCTACTTCATCATAAGGTACAATGCTGGCCTGGTAACGCATTGTTGAGAAAAAGGGTGCATGAAAAACAGACGCATCATCGTGCCCCAGCCAAACAAAGAAGCAGATGTAATCTGAGTGAAGTGAGGCTACGGCACCGGATGAGCGGACATTCAAAGCGCAGGAGATGAAGCTTTTCGGAAAAGGTATTCGCCTACGCACCGCACTTCGAGGTTGCCACCAAGAAAAATGCACCGCACTTCGAGGTTGCCACCAAGAAAAATGCCAAATCAGAGCGTTAACCCTCAGAAAGTGGCAACAGGGTGGTGCACCGACTGATGAACCGGAGCGCGACACCAGCTTGCTGAGTCGCGGCAGTTATTGTTATACGAGGTGTACTATTTGTGCACCATCAGTAGCACAATTAAAAGGACGGTAGAAAGCAACTACCTTTGCGCCCTTACCTGCCTCTTGCAAAGAAAGCTTTCAAAGTGCTTTTTCGTGAAACCTTTTTTTCCATTCTTAAAAGGACGGTAGAAAGCAACTACCTTTGCGCCCTTACCTGCCTCTTGCAAAGAAAGCTTTCAAAGTGCTTTTTCGTGAAACCTTTTTTTCCATTCTTTCACACTCAACCACTTTATATCAAATGGAAGCGATGGGGTTCTCCGTATCAGCCTTGTGGCATCCGGCTGCTATTTTGAAGCTTCATCCCCTGTTTCTGTCGTTTGTAGTTCGCGCGCAAAAATATTACGCCTGCATATGGCTTAATTCTCACAAAAACAAAGCTGCGAGACCCAACAATCGCTACCATCCATGTTGGCAGTAATGTTTGCTTAGAAGCGTGCTGGGCTGCACCTTCGAAGCGAAGCTCCACATTGCTCTGGGAGCTCTGGTTTCCCGACAGCATGTGAAAGTGGTAAGGGTATTCTTGTACATGTTTTGTTGTTATTCCAGAGATCACAAAGGATGTAATGGGAATGTGGTGGAATTTACACCCATCCAACGCTGAACTCGTCAGTTGCAGTAGAAGTTGCCAGTTACTTTAAGCTTTCAGAATACGTTGCAGAGCAAATATTAATACTTTACGGGATTGTTCGTATATCTTCAGGATGATTTTTCATTGATTTGATTGTCCCAACATCACCGCAATGAAGCATTTTTACATATTATTAAACGATCATGCAGATGTTATCGTGTGCATCAAAATATGGGTCTCCTGTATAGCTTAACAGCAAGAAAAATTAAAACAATACTCTGGAGGTGTACATGCCTGTTGGAAGGAAAATATTGTTTGGTTATCAATTTACCCGATACATCATTCTTCTCTTCAATGTACAGCCTTATCCTATTCCAATGGATTAATGCTAGTTTTACGTAACTCGCTAGATTTCGGAGCAGCAGCTTGTTCCTCTTTCTAAGAATGCTACTGTAAAAATGCATCTATTCTCCTTCTACGAACAGCTCTTGTGACGACGAGCCGGCAAAAAAACTCTCACGCAGGTCTGTCCCTCCTCACATCACAAGACGATGCTCTAGCGGGAGCAGCTGGGAGTTTCGTTACATTCTCTCCACATGATGCCGTACCATTCCGGGCAATCACGGGAAGACAACGGGGCTCTCTGCTTGCCGCCGAGACTGCTCCGTGGATGCTAATATATTCAAATTTAAAATAATGTGCTTCATTATAAATTTTTATGATTATGTCTGTTGGGATATATTTTCAACCGTAAATTTGAATAATTACAAAAGTCGTCTTTGTTGCGGGCCCGCACGATGCCTTACGCCCACCGCACATGGGTGCGCTTTTGCTACTTGTTCGTCGCTGGGCGTGCTGCGTACGGCTCACGGTCCAGACAAAGCGCCTCCATCTGTTATCTATTTTGGCAGGATGGTTTTTATAGCATCACGCGATTTAATTTTAACTCTTTTCAGAGCCACCATCCCGGCACGACATTGACGCTGCACGCGTAACATGTGGAAGCGTGTGCTTACCCGCTGGAGCACCGTTGAAGGATCGTTCGCAGTCGATGTCCCTTAATGACTAGATTATGGCAAACAGCTACGTGATTTGACTGCAGGAGCATGTGAGAGCTTTTTCCGACCGTGATTCACCGGGCGATTGTGCGATTCCCGGTTGGCTTCGCAAAAAAAAGCAAAAAAAAAAAAAACAAGAATGAAAGGACGAAACAGGGACAATGGCATGCATTCGAAAGCGTTCACAACACCAATCATTAGCTCGGCGACATCACTTTATTTCGACACCAACCAGCGCACGCACGCGACCGATTCCCCAATGCCGTGGAGGAAATTGTCTTTTAATGGCCTTTACGAGCGATAAAAGATTTGATTCAGAATTAGCTTACAAATGCGACAAAATCTGCACAACACGATTGAGCCCAGTGCACGCAAGCGTGTTTGTTTTTGATTCGTTTAGAAGACAATTCGAGTGAAAAGAATATAAAATAAACATGAAATGCACCTCTTACATACATTTCTACAGTAGAGAACAATCTGAAAATTCAAAAAGGCTTTTGCCAACATACTAATAAAAAAACACATCAATTCATGTGTTCTGCTTACATTCTAATATAAAAGGTTTTTTTAAATTATTTTCATATTGGTTCTATTAGCCACTATTCGCCTTAGTTAAATAGTTATAATGAGCTTAGTTAGTTATAACAGCATCCATCTCAAAATAGTCTGCTCTGTTTAAAAAGGTTCTGTCAATAGCCGGATCCATACGATACATACTTTGCTCGTTCTGAAGACATCATCCTAATTCGATTATTACAAATTGTAGAAAAAAATTATTTCTCATAGCAACATTTTAATTTTTAATTGCTTTTGCTATGATACTCACGTCAAAATCATTGAATCATGAAGTTATAATATCATCCCCGGAAACCTTATTATTTGATTTTAGTATCTGTGTGCTACTAATATCCATCGTTACGTATAGTTTTAAAATATTTTAGATTTTGTTTTCTATAGAGATTCATGCTTCATACTAACTATAGTCACATAATGGCTTAATAAAGCGATTATGTATAATGGTGCATTTAAAACATTTTTAACAGTTTATCGATTTTTAAAACAAGTACTCGTGAGACAATCATCTGAACACCTGGCACGAGTTTTACGCTCGTTGATTATTCCACTAATAAATCTCACACAAAACCATTAAAAATCACACCAACTAAGTGCACCAAATGTTTGCCTGTTATGCTTTACGATTCGTCATTCGTTCGTTGCTCTTGCGAGAATGATTACAGTCCGCGTTAAATACTCAAAATTCCTGTGAGCACAAAGTTGAAATAATAGCCCATATATTGTTCTTTTTATTTCCCCTTGAGATTCAACTTGCAACGTGTGTTTTGCTTGGTTATATTCAGTCTCAGACAGTGCAGAAATTGCTGGATTCGTGCAATTGAAAGTCATAAGTATAGTCACCTGCGTCGAAGGACAATAAGAGGAGCACTCATGTGTTTTGATTTGCACTGCGCCCCTGCTTCATAAAGGAACGCGCTGTTGCTTAATGGAGCACCGAGCGCTCAATGAACAATGTATAACGGATAAAATATTCCATCAAGTCACAAATCATATGCACACACACACGAGCTTCAGACAGGACCAAACGTTCGGCCATAAATCAAACATCTAATATGTATCTGCTTCAGCCATCCGTTTTCTGGAACGCCTCCGTGTACCCAAATTTTAACCTCTCTGTGTAATATCGCAAAAATTTATGACCTATGCGAAAAAGCAGCGAAAAACAACGATGAGGCAGTAGGATGAGCTGTGCTTGATAATTATTTTTATTCCATGATATAAAAAAGATATACCTAATAGAAAAGCTTCATTTTTACCAACACCGGATGATTAGGGTTTGTGTTACAACATTTGCCTTTAGCTTAGGTGTATTCCTACAAAAATCATTTCGGATCTCAACACGCAGTAGAGCACTGCCTTAATCATCGTTAACGGTGAAACATGACCCTTGTCGACCGGTTTTGTCGTGTAAAGGACATTTTTAAACATCACGCAGATGCACACGACTAACAAATGGAACGATCTCCAACCATTGCCTTCGTATATGCCGCAAAATCGCTTTGTAATGAAGCTAACCAAAATTGGTAGTGCTTTGCTCTTTGGTCAATAAATACCGCATTGATTACAGCCTCGAGCAGTACAGCACAAGTGAAACAACAGCATGACAATATGCTCAATACGAAATCAACAAACACACCACTTGCATGCCGGACACAGGTCATGATGATCAGGAGAGAAGATAGTGAGAGGGATTTTCCCGAGGACACACGCAACCACAGTACTATCTCGGCCAGTTGTGCTAGGCCTCGGTATCGCGTGGTGTGCGGAACCGGAAAACGGAGCAGCGACACAAACATAATGCATGATATTTTATTGCAGTAGTTGTAAATTATTTTTGATTCCTATCAGGTATGCCTTTAAAATTATGTTCCACTTGATATAAACTGCCCAAGATCGGACCCGTTGGCCGTGCCGCTGTTTTGTGTGCCCGGGAGAGGACGCTGATGTTGCGCAGTACTCTGCACTAAAGTCATTTACTGCCTGACTCCTTTTAAATCGGTCGCAGTGTCTACGCGTTCGACCATAGCAAACACCGCAAGGTAATGGAATGGAACTAAACGGCAAAAACGTCGACGCAAAAAGCGGCCCTGAACAAAATCACGGGGAGCAACCAGACGCAGCACTAGAAAGAAAAGGAAAAAAAAATCACAGCTCCAATTCTGGGCCTTCCAGGAAGAGATCCAAGCAGAGGTCATCGTGATGGCAAATTTTATGGATTGCGGACTGCTTTCTGGTGTGCTGTGGAAGTTCAGCCTCCCGGGCACGAGATGGGCACTGCAGTACTGATAGACGACGAGCCAGTTAGATGATGCGTTGTTGTCGAGATGTTGGTCCCTGTGCCGTGTTGTTTCTCTGCATCGGTCCCTTAATCAGTCCCATCCTGCACGGCGAAGCGACTCAAACACTTACAAAACTTTGACTGCTTTACAAAGGCAGTCCTTTGCCAAAGCGTGATAAACCCATTTGCAGAGTGGTAGTTAAAAGTGCTCGTGTTCTGGAGTCACTTCCGTGAGTTACCGATCCATCGGCTCAAGACGCAAGCAAAATGGGCGCAAACACGAGAGGAAAACACGAGAAAACTTAACTCGGTACGGAAGATGCGTCCAGTGCCCCGTTTACAGCGGAGAAGCATGGGAAGGATTGCAAAGGATATGCTCACTCACGTCGTAAAATATGTATAAATTTTCACTTTGTTTGCCATCGCTCTTATCCGTTTCCGTTCTCGTCCGGTACAGCCGGTAGTTCGCTTTACAACGGTAGAAAGAAAAGGCGTTTCAGCTCTTCATCTTCTGCTGCCGGCAGAGTTGAACTGTTTGGAGTGGCTCTGCCCACACTCTGGCCCTAACGTCACCATTCCCTTGGCGGATGTCCGGCGATGTTACGTGATGCTCCAGTACCTTACGCGGACGAACATGGGTGTACGAACAAACTGTACGAAGGAGAAAGGCATCCTTAAGACTCCCAAACCGTTACAGTTTTATCGTGGCTCCAAGACTTGCGCTCCTACAGCAAACCCGTTCATTGCGTGTGTGTGTGTGTGTGTATAAGTGGGTGTGTGTGAGGTAGGAGAAAATTAATTTCCCTGCTCGCACACGCCAAGATCGGCAGCGACGGATAAGTACGGATTGCTGCGGGCATCTTTGTCGTGACTTCTTCGGCGCAGGTAGTAGTAGGTACTGGTTGTTTCTTCGGCACTGATCCTATTGCAACGGCAGTACACTCTCTCTCACATGTATACCCACACACAGACCTAAACACACGTAGTTATATGCCGGTTTTCAAGGAAACTAACTATCCTCCAAAGCTATTCCTCCGGCCTTCTCCATCCTATTCGTTCCAAAAGACACTCCCCAGCAGATGAACGCCGTACCAGTATGCTTATTCGTATGATTCGCTTGCTCTTGGAGTGGTTCATTTTCCGCTCGGAGGACCACTGCATGGCAAATGGTTTAAAGACCACGGTTACTAAGCATCGGTTCGGTGTCTTTCTGTGACAATTTTGGAAAGTGGCAAATTTTAACGACACTTTCCGACCATCGATCCACTTTACCTCATGCTCTTCCACAGTGCAAGCCGATCATTTTCTTGTGCAAACAATACGGACACAGTTTTGTTGCAATGAACGCGGAATAAACGCATCCCAGCAGTGCAGTGTGTTGCAATGCCGACGTCTAATAGCACCCAGGGCTAAAGCTTACGATTAACCGTAAGTGTATACTGGGAATGTAAATAGCCTTTCATGGTTTGATGCTCACGTCTGGCACAAAGTTTCGACATGGCTTTTCTCTTAGCTTAAAGCACACAGTCACACTCACACGCACACACACATACATACACTATGCACAAACACTCATACTGATGCACTGCCGTAAGCAAACAAAACACCCAACCGAAACTCAGCAAGAAGTACGCGAGCAATGGCTTGCGCGACGCAGCTTTACTTTCACCACTTCCACGAATAAATTCCTCCTGCTGTCGGCTCCCATTTCGATTAATGTGTGCGTGTGTTTGTCTGCGGTGCGCACTAAGAAGTGCCAGAGAATAATTAGCAAATCCTTAACCCTCTGCTTTGCGGCAGTCGCAAACAAAATGAAACTAATTTTCATAAATTACACCCAAGCAAACATAGCAGATGGATTTCGTTGGTTTCGGATGCAGTAGTAGGAGCAGTTCTGAGGAAGTTCCCTTTGGCTTCGTCGTAGCTTCCGTTACCTAACGAGAACGTTAAGAACCTTTCAGCTCATTGCACGCTACGCTGCGAAGATACCAGTTGCTTTTTAAAATAGATCGAAATGCTGAGATGCTTCAAAACAAGCGTTTTCATTCTACATTTTTCGTATTCGAGAATGCTGAGTCCAGCTCTTCACTGTTGCTCTACACGATGTAACATCAATTGTGTGCGAAACGCTGAATCGATAAAAACACACGTTCCAAGTACAGGTTTCCATCAACCTTGTGCTCAAAAGCTTCAAACTTCAAAAGCAGATAACAAGACTGAGACTGTTATTGGACATCCAATTCAGTTTTCAGTCGAGTAAAATCAGCGTTGCAACAATCGAGAATAAAAATGTGCTCTTGAAGAACACTCAATATTTTTGTAAAAATCGGGACAAAACTGTTATCACTGTTCTTTCCACTCCATTGGAGTGCAAAAATGCAGGGAAGACCAACAGCATGCATTCACTCAAAACGTGCTGAGAACACAATGTGTAGTTTTTATTTCTTTTATTTATTCTCAGTACTCTTTACACTCAGATTAAAATCTCGTACCGAATCACAGTACTGTTATTTAATAGTACCTATAAGTCACCAATATTGAAACTGTACCACGAACAAACCGAAAAGGAAATAAATAACAAGCATGTAAATATATTTTAAATTGTATTCGACAGGGTCTTTTACAAATTCGTAAACATTTAATCATGAGAGATAATTTGTTTTCTTACAATACTATTTACGACACTGAGAAAAAAACTTGCTGTGATGGGCATGTTGAAAAGTCGTGCGAGTACCTGGAATACCTGCGTATCGTGCGAGTGCGAGTGTGCTGATAATTGCACAACGACAAGGCACGCCCAAGAACACCGGCATAGTTCAATTCAATATAGACGCACCTACCTGAACTTGGATGGATTAAAAACTGAAATATTCATGTTAAAGCCTCTACAAAAGTTTCTAATTAGACTAAATAAATGAAATATACCAACATACCAAGCTACTGTGTGAAACATTTGCATATAGTATTGTTTGAAGATAATATTCAATCAAATGGTGAATGTTTCGAGCAGTTTTCAACATAATTTTAAGGTAATAAAAAAGGATACAGTGCTGCAAATGCAACGAGCAAATAGAGGGAAAACAAGAATTATGTAACTTTCCGTATGGATACCAACTGGTCATAAGAAAGCAGTTCAGTGGTCAAAATTGTTTTAAAATCAAACTTTATTCAAACGCAAACAAAGAGATCAATGAAGCTGAAATAATGATCAAACCGAAATTAAAGAACGCATAAAATCTTTAAATAA
>KI920759.1:8435-21297 GCA_000473525.2 Anopheles melas | reverse complement strand
AATTTTCGTGCTATCGGGACTGCTCGGCCCGATCGTTATCAGCACGACTCCACTTCGATAGTGTCCTCTATCGGGATTGACGGAAAACACCACTGTACCATCGAATTGACCGTTAATATTTATTTTAATATTTAACAGGGAATTATCAGATCGTCAAAGCTACAAAGCTGCCACTACAGCCACGCGTATCACCGTTATACCAGTAGCAAGGTTAATAATGGTTATTCCACATATTTATATGTTTGAGTTGATTAATTTACATTAGAACCTTGCTCAAAGTTTATTCTTTTGACATAACTGTTTAAAAAATGCAGTTTAAATTTGCAGCTTTAATGTAATAGTAATGCAATAGTACTGACAAAAAAAGATTGTCGAACATTGTATATTTTTATCACGCTTCAGCATATTGAAATTATTTTTCAACTACAGCAACAGCTAATATGTCAAATATTCATAAAGCTAATGAATTTCATGAAAAATTATAAACTCAAATTTCAATGAAACTTTCCATCAAGATGTATAATTGTTAGACGCGAATAGTTAACGAATATCTTTAATTTTAAATCGATGAAAAAAGTAAAATTCATTGCGCAGTAGTTCTAGCTTCTAGTTTCTATTATTTTCTTTTAAAAATATTCGAAAGGTCTTTTTAAAAACAATCCTTTCTGAACAAACAATCCAACAGAAAACAACCGACCACATTGTACACAACCCGCTGAAACCCGTGCCCAAAATTGAATCAAAAATAATTTACGCCACATCGAAACCGACCGTCCGAGCGAAAACTGAAAAACAATCATATACACACATACACACACAAACATACGCGCAATTTTGACCACCGCGCTCGATCTGCCCGAAATCGCTGTGATTGATAAAGCTGCGGCCCAACCGCCGGCACGCTCTGGTCGGTCGGTCGGTCGCACTTGGGTGTGAGGATTTCATCGCTTGTTGGCTCCCTTTCTCGGACGAATGCATCGAATTCAACCCACCCGGCGGCTACGGTGGCTACCGAACCGACCGTCCGTTTGCCACATCATCCACCCCACCCTTCGGTATCCAACCGACCGATCCGCGTCCGTTTCGTACCCCTCCGCCGCCTTCGCCCGAGCAAAATCCTCGGCCGGCCGTGTGATGATTGCTCATTTGTTGTCTCGTTTTAGCGCGCATCCAGCTCCTGCCTCCCGCTCTCACGCCGATCTCGACGACCGCTTTTGGGGGCAAGCGCCGCCCGTGTGTTTGTTCGCCGGTTTGCCGATATATCGCACCATCTCACTCCAGTCCGCCCGCCCGTCAGCCAATTCTCTGCGGGCTCGAGCGAGCCTCGAAGCGTACGGTGTTGCTTCCTCCGTTTGTAGCCCTTCCGCTACCATCGCCCCCCCCCCCCCCCCCCCCCCCCCCCCCCCCACCCACACCCTCCTGCACGGTCGACATCGGCAGCCTTCGTCAGTGCCACCGTGTGGCGTTCAATCGTTTCCCATCCCACGCCCCATCAACGCCACGTTCCACCTCACGACGAACGAAATGAGCCAAACCTTCCTCCACGGCACGGTCGTATCGTTTCCCTTCTCTCCATTTCCTCTCTACTGCACTGCCGTGCCTCCTCTCCCCCATGGACAGCAATTTTTCTCCCAGGCGCGTGTCAGTCGCAAGGATTTCCCACCACAGCGGTATCAAATCCTGTCCTGCTCTTCGCCCTCTCTGCTGTTGCCGCTTTTCCCGCTCTTTACCGTCATCCACTTTGGCAGTGCGACTCGTTTCCGCCTCACGGTGGGCAGGCTTTTTCTCTCGTCCCTTTACCCTTACAGCCCTCTCCCCTCTACTCTCCGTCTGTCGACCATTATATCATTGCCGCACGAGCGTCGGCTGCCGATTTCCTGCCAACCTTCCCGAGGGCAGACGTTGCGTGCGCCTTCCTAAATTTGAAATTTAGCGTTCGGGTTGCGCTCGGGTGCGCTCACGCACGATGGGAAAAATAGGTTCTTATGAATCTTCTAAGCGATTTATAAGTTATTCCATTCAAAATTGATGTATGTATTAAACATTTCTTAGTTCTTAGCATTATTATTATGAAAGTAATAAGTATGATGAAAATAGTTATTAGAAAAAAAGTATTATGAAAATAAAATTGTAATTTTGGTTTTTAAGTTCTATTCTTTACAAAAGAGAAAACACAAAGAGAAGCAAATCCATATGCATAAATAAAGTTTCCAGTTAAATAAAATGAATGAAGTACGTTAAAAAATGTACGGTTTTTCCGTATTTTTTCGATTTATTTTTAATTCTCTTATGTCATTTTTAGCTTACGTGGATATATGTTACAATAATAACTAATAGCAGTAAAAAAAACTTCAAAAGAAATGGTGTTAATCTATTACAGAATAAAATTCATACTATAGCATCATACAAATAACTATACAATCTTTCTCCGAATTACGCGACACTCAAGCTGACCGAATTTTGTAATTTTAACAACTAATATTTTAAATCGGTTGCTCCAACAACTGCCCAGTGCAAAATACATTGCAATTTTACTAAAAGTTTGAGATTGCTAAATACTCATAAATAACAGGATTTTTTTTACACAAATTGTATGAAATAAGTAATAATGTGCATTAAAGTACTGAGTTTAACAACAATAACTATTTATCAACTATATTTTGGCGGAAAAGCGTTATATTCGACCAACGTAAAAATCCAAGATACGCGAAAGTCCCTGGAACGCATAACTCGGGGAAAGACTGTATATCAAAAATAAATATATTTTGTTTTGAAACATATATTGGCATCTAAATCACAAGAAGATCAATAGAGAGTATTTCATTTGATTTATGGAAATTATAACATCTTATTGAATTTAAGTAACATGAAAAATACAGTAAAAAGAACAGGGCAAATCTAAACAATGTTGATTCACATTGTACAGAACCAAAATAAATCCCAAAATGTGTTTGTACATATTATCTTATGTGAAAGTAATATTTTTACCTGATGAACTCCTTTTTTAAAGTTTGGATTTAAAAAAAACATAGCAACAATTTATAGAAAAATTCAGAAAAATAATAAATTGTATGCAATTATTTACGATAGAATAATTTGACCCTCTATAACCACCGAAATGCACTACTGTGCCGCGCCGAGCGTGTGTTCGGGTCGCGCTCGTGTCCTGCTAGATGCGGCCACGGAGGACCTGCTGTTGCTGCGAGCACCCGCCGTGCGACAGGATCAACGGCAACCAGTCAGTCACTAGCACGCTCGGTCTGGTGGCGTACGGTTGCCTCCGTAGGTTTGTTAGCAAAACAGGTCGCTCGGCCGGGTTTCGGTACGGAAACGCTGGCACTCTACACGCGAACAACAAACGCCGTCAAGTGTGCATTTTTCACTAGTGTTTTTCTTTTGTCGGCGTACTTTTCCTTTTTTTATTGTTTTGTTTGTGAGAATACAGGCAAGTGGGGTTTCTTGTTGCAAGTGCAATAGCTTCACAAGTGTGTGGTTTGCTTTTGTTTAAGTTTCGTTTGTTTGTTTGGTTTTATGTGGTGGCATGAAACAGTGATCGTGGATAAATAATATACGTAAAGCATAAGCACTGTATGATTAATAATTGAATCATACAAATGGGAGAAAAGTGATAAAATCGAGTGATAAATATACAAAATAAACATCAAAAATAAAATCAAACTGATGTAAAGGCAAGAAAAGTGATAAAACAGTGAACCAGAAAAAAAAACAGATAACGAAGAAACAAAGAATTAAGACATCGTAACCGGAGTGACAAAAGTAAAGAGTAAGAGAAAAGAAACAAAAACCAATCAGTGCAGTTTCATTTTAAGAAGAAAAAAAAACAAGTGAATGTGAACAGTTTGAGTTTGCAAACGAACAAAGCACAAACTAAAACTAAGCCACCAAACACAAACCCAAAGCAACAAAAACAGTGCAACTAAACCGTTGGAATACTACTGTACTGCCGCACCCCATAACAGGGAAGCGTGTTAATTGCTCTGTCCAGGCAGGAAGGCATCCTGGGAATGCAGTAGTGAGTGATATCTGTCTTCATCCAAAAGCCAACGCCTATCATCGTCGTTCATCGTTCAGACCGTCGGGTTGTTTCTCCGCCTAGCAGGAATATAACGCTTGTCCAGTCGGGGTCGTCCAGCTTGTGCACCTAACAGGTAGGTAAGGAGCATGCCGAGCATTTACACCCTTTCAGCACCTAATCCTTCACCCCTAAAGCTCCACAGCCCTTCTTCCCCTCTGCACTTCTGCACACCACGGAACACAGATGTGTTATGTTCCTATTTGCCAGCTTCCGGTGGGACACCACGTCACGAACTTTGGCTAATCCTTTGGCGTTTTCGGACCGATGCCGGTGATTAGCGTCATCCCGTCCTCCATGGTCCCATGGGAATGCGTTGCGCAAAGGAGCAGGGACGGGGCTTTGCTTCCCTCCTCTCCCCTCGACGCACTGTCACCCGTTTCGCTACTTAATCCCCTTTTGAACCATAAAAAGAAAATGAGCGTAAAATCATAACCCGCGCGCGCGCTCACTCGCCCTCCGTCAACAGCCAATGTTGGTGGGGTGAGGTCGGATCTTATCTTATGGTCACACCGAAGGGACGGAGATACGGAGCTACGGAGGGTTTAAGTTGTCTTCTTTTTTTTTTTGAGGGGTTTGTTTTTGCTTCGCTGTCCTCCCTCGGAAGCAATCTTTGTACACAGAACGGAGAGGACGAAGCAAAACAAAACGAAAAAAAACAACTACAACATTTCCATCGACCGGAACCTCCATTAGGGAAGCAAAATCCTCAACCACACACACCTACCAACCCACCCCCTCCGCTTCATTTCCGACCGGGGGAGGTTTTGCGTGTTTCCCTTTTTTTTTTTTGGTTGGCCTGTCGCTGGACTCTTTTTTTGTTGAACCTCACGTTTTATTTGATCTACATTTATCCCACGGGGGGAATTGAAAAAAAAACACCCCTTTTGGGTGGGAATATTTTATGTTTTCGCTCTACTCCTGCCTGGACTGCTGGACAACGACAACAGTTGTGTGGTGCGATGAAAAAGAAGCAGCCGCAAAAACAAAACAAAAAATCCTCCAAAATCCTCGGGACTAATGAGAGCAATAGAAAGAAGAGAGAGAGAGAAAAAACACACACAGAAAAAGGGTCAACGAGGGTGTAAAACTCACCCCCCTTCGAACGGGGGGATGCTAAAAATAAAACACTTCATTCAACGAACAGCACAAGGACCGATGGGCACGGAGACCGAATGCAGACCCGAATCGGTTAAACACAATTCTGACGCTCTGGGGAAGATTCGTTGGAGGGCGCGAAACGAAACGAGGAGCCCTTCGGCTCCTCAAACCCCAGCACCAACACGCTTCGCTGCTGCTTCAACCTGTCACCCTACTAATCCTTTGCCAAATGGCAGGCCCGCGCGGCCAGCATCGACAGGATGTCCGATTCCTTTCCGACACACCAGCACGGCGGCAGCACTTAAAGCAATCAGTCATCAGGCTGCAAACCACCAACACCTTCATTCCCACAACGGAACGGTTTCCACATGGCAGGCGTGTCCTTGCGTAAATCCGTCCAATAATCACCTGCTTCCTGCTGCCGTCCGCAAACCGTGCCGCGAGCGCGTTCCATCATCATCATCATCATCATCATCAGCCGTGCCATTTAACGACGTGCGCACGCTTCGGTTCCTCGCAGTGAACCGAAGAGCAATGAGGAAAAGGATGAAGGACGGGGTTTGATTCCGATGCCACCCAACCCAACCGAACCCAACACGCTCTCTGGGGCCAATCCCATTCGGAATGGAATAAAATTTACAAGTCCATGGCACGGTTATTTGTCATCCGTTCGAATGGCTAGGCAGGTCGGGATGGGTGCGACAGGATGTTGACGGCTGACCCGTGTGTCTACCAGCGCTTCCCTCTCCTGTCTGCACTGTGCGAATGTATCCTGTGTTCTTCCGGGAAGGACGTACCGACATACACACACACACACACAGACCACTGATTGCTGGCCCGTACCTGGCGTGCTTGGCGTGCAGGCATGTCGCTCCATGCTTCAACAAAACCGAGTCCCCCACCACCGCACCCGGGGCTGGCAGATCCTTTCATCCTTTTCGGGTCCCCTTTCGGGTCTGGGTTCGCGCGTGACCTAACGTCAAATTCCACCCGCCCGGTCAACTGTCTCCCTTTCCTCTCGACGGGTTCTGCTTGTTTTTTTTTATCGTACGTCGAAATCATCAGCAACACCTCCCGTTCACCGTGTGCTGGTTCTGCTCCGATGCCTATCGGAGTGCGCGTTGGCAGCTCGTGCTGTTGTCGTGCTCGCACTCGCTCGCATCGGTTGCGAAAACTCGAGCCAGTACAGTAAGTGACAAGAATGCGTGCGCACCCCAGTTGGGGTGTGGTGACCCCTTCGGGAGATGTTTGTCATTTCCCACCCGTTTGTCGCGCACCGTTTGTCTGCCTAATAGATTAGGGGCTGCGGCTGCTCAATTACCGTATCACTGGTGCCGATTTAGAAAATCGAGAGGGTCGGGAAACGATGCAAAATTGGGTTTTGGTCGAAGGCGAACAGTCGCACAAATCGTCGAACGGCCATCGCCAATTGCTTTGATATGGTAATTTTTGGCTTCCGGTCATTAGTTTAGATTTGAATATGGCTTATGGTGCGGGATGCAGATGGGGGGGGGGGATTTCATGCGATTTTGACACTCAAATGACAGCTACCGCTGTTAAAAGAATACGTTAGGGAGGATGAGGATTTTTTTTTTAATTTTGAAACATTATACCATTCTACCAAACCGTGTAATGAGCTCACTTTTAATGAGGAGAACATCTGCATTTTAAATGGTATTTGATTGACAGAACACTGTTTTAAATGCACAAGTGTTCAATTCAATGGTTATATCCTTTTCAAAACGCATTTTTCGGTTTTTTATAGTTTTTATAAGAAAATAATTTCGTTACAAAGTGTTCCTAAACCAACTTTATTAGGATAAAATAAATATTTTTTTTTCATATTTATCTTATAAACGACTTTCTATAACCTATTAGAGGTCTTAAGTTCTTTTATATGCTCCCTTTTAGATTAAAAAACCCATTTAGATCTTCAAAACATCGAAATTTGCAAGTAAAGTTGTAATTTTTATTGCCAATATGTGGATTTTTAACTTATGTATGTCGTATTATAAACAGTAAGTTTGGTTAAAGCCACTTTAACGAAATGCATTTATCTGAAATTTTCATCTTAAAAGAGAATTTATTACAACATTTATTTTTGAAAATGGTTTTCATCCAAAAAGAAATTATGTTTTGTGCAATATTTGCACTGTGCTCAACAAAAATACTTTTTGTAATTTACACTATAAAGCAATTTAATCAATCTGTCTTGCAAATATACAATTTTACAACTTATTACTTACTTATGTAATAAAATAATTTTAAACCAACAAATATTTCATATTTTCATATTTACTTTGTCAAGCACTGTACCGTGTGCACAGCACCGTCTGGTCGTACGCAACCGCCAGACCAGCATTGGACCCGACACCGAAGCCTGGCAGCAGTAGCAGCAGCAGCGGCAGCCTGTCTGCTTCTGGGTCGGTGAATTCATTTATCTTTCAACTCTCCCCGACCGCTGCCACCAGCCCTTCCCCTCCCGGTACAATCGCCCTCCCCATCGCCACATTACGCTGCTTTTGCTCCAACGTTTTCACCCGTCCACAACCGCACCGTGATGGCGCACACTGATTGGGCCTATTTTCCGGTCAATGTAGGCGCATTTTCTAACCTCCCTTGGTTCCGGGGCGCGGGCGGTCTGCTACCCCTTTCTCAACTCGACTGCGAGCGAGAGAGGGAAAATGGGCAGATCGCAAAGAGAGGGGAGTTTGCAGGGGAGTCATTAGGGCATTTGGCGTGCGCCAGGATATTCGTGCTGGCTGGCAGAACCCACCCACCGGACCAACCCCACCAGCCGACCGAAGCAACAACACAGAAAAAAAAACGGGTAGCACTCTCGGGGTGTTTATTTCGTTTCATTTTGCTGTTATTATTTCACATTTTTTGGAGTCGCTCTTTTACCCCCTCTTCACCTATTCGTGAACGGTTAGATTTGTGTTTAGTGATCGGGTTTGGAAGGGTTTTTTTGTCCCCTCCCTTTCCATGCCGGAATGTGGTATTTATAGCTGAAGGTTATGCAAATCGCTAACGCGCGTACGCTCCCGGACAATAGTGTAAAATAAAATATTAACTCGCGCACTGTGTGTGACAGGCTCTTTGAAAACTGTTGGAGTTTTTGCTGTTGTGAACAAAAAAAAGTAGGTTCTAATAGTGCGTGTCTGTGTGAATATTTCATATACTAGGATGAAGTGTAGCTATTCAGCAATAATAGATACCTTTATGTTTTAGCAAGCATGATCAATTGAGTCACTGCTCGATGAGGCTCAATATTCATTTATCCACGGCATTTAATACGACAAAGCCGGTCCTGCTGAATAAAAAAAGCATTAAAAACATTTATCAAACAATTTTTCAACAGCTGACCACGTCCAACAATATTTTGAAGCTTGGTAATGTTTCTTCTAAGAGCTAATACTATGATATCATTCAATACAAATTGTTCCTGGAGCTTTATATTGATGTATTACGCTTAGCAAAGTGAACTACCAAATGGTACAATCGTTAACTCGCTTATGCACATAAGGCGATACGTAGTTCGAATCCCATTTGTTGAACCATCGTGTTCCATTCGATGAGTATAAAAATCGAATTTAATTGACAATATTAATCTAATATTTAAAAGTTCTCGCTTTTCGATTCATAATAAAAATAAATACAAGGCTTGTTATAACATGTTCGTAAAAAGAAATATTTGAAAGTGATTTTATTTTATGCTTTTTGAGAAAACAAATATTGCAGCATTGAAAAACAATTATTTGTAAAAACATTTAAATATAATTCAATCCTATAATTTTCACTAAAACTATTATATAAAATATTAGCGAGAAGAGTATGTAGTTATGCTATTTCCTCTAGTCACTTTGAACATTGTAAAACTACTCCCAAAAAGGGGAACTCCTGATCGCACTCTCAACAAACTATTGGCACGGCTTTTGCCGAGCACAGTATTCAATACAATGCCAATTATGGTGCACTTTTCCTATCCCTTATCTTGCCATTCGATTTGGCCGAGCTTACGAAATCTATTTATCTTCAGCTACCACCCATCCACCACTACCATCACTGACCGCAAAAAAAAAACCAAATTCATTTATAATCAGCAAGAAACAGAGAGAGAAGTAGGGAGAAAGAGAGAAATACACCGTACTGCGGGAAAAGAAAAAACCTCCAGCGCTCCAACGTTTACCACGATTTGCCGTAATGAGAAGTAGAGAGAAAAAAGCAGGCCAAAGAAAAGCGATAGCGGCGGCAACGTTTTTTGGTGCCCTTTTTCTTTTGCGGGGGTTTTTTCCCACCCGGTCGGTCTGGTCCGTCCCAAAGCACAAAGCGGCATCCAAATCAGACCGCAGCATCCAAACAGCAATCGACAGCCAAAAACCGTTCACAGGAGGGCAGGTAGGGCGGCAATAGGGAAGTAAAAGAACTATAAAATACCGAACGATACGGCTAGCGATCCAGAGGGCGGCAACACCGAAGGCAAGCGAGCACACCGGGCCCACGGGGAAAAAAGCACCCCCACTCACACACACAACGAGAGAAAACGGACAGCAAAAAAACAAACTTTTGCTAAGGATATTGTTTTCTGCAGCGTTAGGAGGCGGGTGAGCGGGTGAGCAAAGAAAAAAAGAACGACCTGGGTGGGGAGGGAAAATGCTAAGAAAAATAACAGCTTATCCTCGTGCCGTCTCCATCGACGCAGCCTTCGATTTGAACACAACGCGCAGCAACGGCAGCAGCCCTATGCGAAGGATCTGGGCTGGCTTATTCTCCCTTTGCCCTGGAGCAGGAGCAGAAGCAAGCAGGTGGGAGAAGTTGCTTCCGTTTCGCTCTAATTTAATTAGAGCCATCGCCGCGCACACTCTCGCCATCCCGCGCGTCGCCGCCGCCGTTGTCCGTACCGGCGCGCGGAAGAAAATGTCCGCAATTTGATTTCCAGCCAGCAGCAGCAAATGCACACTTACACATACCGACAAACACAAACACACCGTCACAAGCAACACCTGTACGGACCTGTGTGTGTGTGTGTGTGTGTGTATGTGGCGGAAGAAGCGAACCCTGTCGGATGGAACGGAACAGCAAAGGATGGGTTTGTTTGCCGACTTTTGCGCCGCAAATTGCAATGGCTGGAATGTTCCGAACCCCTTTTCGGACCCCTGAAAAGTCCTGCCGAGGGAGTTTTTCACCCTTTTGCTGTTTGGTTTTCCCTTTGGTCCCGTTCCGTTTTTCCTTAGAACGGACGCACCGAAAGAATTATCGGCATCCGAGCGCCTCCACCACCTAGATGTGTGTGTGCTGGTGTCCTTTTCGTCCCTTTTTTTTGGTCTGTGTTGTTTAGTTTGTCAACTGTCAGGACACACGGCACGCCGGCTCGTAATTCATTCGCCCGGGCGCCAGCAACCTTACCGGAAGGGGGAGTAAGCATAAAAGGATGGGTGGAATAATCCGGAAAAAGGCAAGTGAACGCCCGCGGGAGGTTTCATGGTTTCAAGTTGCCCGAACCGTACCGTTTCCATCCTTCCCTTTCTTTTTTTTTTGCTTTCTCTTTGTGGAAGACGAAAAACAACAACAAAAAAAGGCGAAACCAACCATCTCCAGCAACAACTTGCTGACGCGTTGCGACTGCCGTTGGAAAACTCACTAGCGGCACGGCATGGTACGGGACAGTTTCATCGCCTCTGTGTGTGTGTGTTTTTTTCGCATTTCCCCGCGTGTGTGCACAGAATAAAGAAAACTCATCCCAACTTCTCGTCTCGTCTTCCGGGTTTCACCTTTTTTGTTTTGTTATCCGCTGGCTCGCGACGGTGTGGGAAATTGGCCACCTTTTCCCCGCCCGTGTTTGCCCTTTGCGTGCCCTGGCAAGCGAGCGACAGTCGACGCTTCCAATCAAACGTGTGTGTCCCTCCTTTTAAGCTCGATAATTTTGAGCACAGTAGGCGAGGAAATCGCACGTCGGGGCGCCCTGACGACGATGATGATGGTGATGGCGATTGTGATTATGCGGTCGAGCGGCCGGTACCGTTGTTCCTCACTCCTCATTGCGCTCTGCCGGTACCGTTTTCACTGGCCTCCCTGCTGCTCGACGACCGATGGCTTTCAGCTGTCAACTATCCCGCGCGTCCCTCACTGCATACCGGCGGCAGCCCCTTTTTTCGGTGAAATGATTTCCCAGAGCCGGAGCGACCTCCTCGTGGGAAGGGCATGATTTTTGGGAACCGTTTGTCTTTCTCTGTTTACCTTCCCCTCGGCGATGACGAAGGGAGAGTGTGAGGAAGGGATTGTGTGTTGTCCAGGGATTTTGGAGCCATGCCATGGCTCTGTCTCTCTCAGTGCGTTTGGTGGTGCGCTGTGTGTCACAAATGTGCCGCCCCCAAATGCGCTCAGCTAGGATTGGGATTTTGCCCGGCGTGGGTGGCCAATTTTGGGCCGGGTGACCCCCCCCCCCGCCCCCCCGGCACAAGTTTGAGGTCGGCACGCGAACACCCTTGTCCCTGTGCCCCAACTCCGTGCCAACTCGCTGGGTGGCACACACACAGCACACATGAAATATGGCGCAACCCACAGGTTCGTCGTCTGCTGTCGTCGTCAACCGCCACCGACAATCAGTGTGCCCTGGCTGTACGTGTGGTGCTGCTTGTTGTACGTGTGCACAAAAATTCGACGACAACGACAGCAACGATGACGATGGTAACTATGAGCGGGTGGAAAGGGACAGCAACAGAAAAGAACGGAAAAAAAACACGGGAAAAGAGGCGCCCAGTCAGTACCAAACGTTCCCCGTCTCTAAGTTCCTTCGGTATGGCGGCGTGTCGAGAGTTGGACTCGCACAAACATCCTTCTGCGCGCCCTTCCTCCAACCTTCTGCTTCCATCACCACGTAAAACACTCTCCTGTTGTTGCTTCCCCCCATCTCCAACGTCTCCCCTTCAAGTGCGTTTGTCGGTTGAGGATAGTTTTCACTTGGGAACGACACTTGGGCACACTTGATGGCGCCACACGCTGCTACTGCTGTTGCTGCTGCTGCTGCTGCTGCTGCTACTTGGATTCTCGGTGGGCTTCTCTCCCTCCACTGGAACGGTGGCGCGGCAAATTTGATGTGATGCCCTTGCCCCTCTACCCTCGAAGGAAGTTTTCGAAGCAGCCCTGTCGGTATGGCAGACGTAGGAACTTTAGACGAGTGACTTCGTTTCCCGGGACTCGCTTTGGCACAGCGCACGGCGCGCCTCGTCCCGGGCATCGTTTCAGTCCATTCGAGCCGGTTCGAGGCATGCTGCTCGAGAGTCGAGGGTTTTTGGCTGCCTTTTAGGGCCTTTGGGTCGGGCAGAAGTCGTTTGTGGTTGGGCCGGCCGGGCACACAGTGATGGACGCACTTTTGACAACACGCTGTTGTTGTTTGAAAAAAAAAAGTGTGATAAGGGAAAGTGTGAAAGTATACATCAAGATCCATTTGTTTGTTTTCAATTTAAAATTAATTAGAGTGTAAATATTTTAAAATGATGATGTAGTAATTTTAGTTAAAAAATTTCAATGATGATATCCAACAGTTAGCTTAAACAAAAAGACCCTAACATTGGGAATTAAATAATGCTAAGTAAATACTAACTAACCGGAAACAGTTGTTATGACAAAGAAGAAGAAAAAGGAGAAGAAGAAGAAGAAGAAGAAGAA
>AXCO02005623.1:0-17904 GCA_000473525.2 Anopheles melas | reverse complement strand
TGTGTGTGTGTGTTGCCACTGTTTATTGAAAGAGCCATTTCGAGCTTTGATATGAGCGTACGTCAAATCTACACGATCTTAAAATAATATTGTGACAACATTAAGCAAACGGCAACATTTATTTATAGCAGGTTGGAATTTAACGATGATTGAAAAATGCATTTTCATGTTTGCTTGGCTTGGCCGTTGCCTCTAGCACGTTTCACCGCACAAACCAAATGCGGCTCTGGCTAATCTCGTGCCCTGGTTGCAATATAAATCAAACCGCACGACACACCATTGTTGCAATAAAATTAAATACCGCAGAAAACATTGAAACATTCGCAGCTGCTGCCACAGATCATGGTTGATTTTATTTCTTTGCCAGCCACACCAAACAGCTGATACGCCGCTCTGCTGCTTGGGTGTAGTTAAAAGCGTTCCCGGTATTGTTGCTGTTGGATTAGCTTTGGCAATTAAAAATAAAATTCTAACAAGATTGCATCAACTGTCAAGGAACGCTTGCTTGTTTATTTTTAATATGCTTTAATTGTGTTCTATGCGGCGGTAAACGTGTGATATGACCGGCGAATGTGTGCTATTCGTATGCAAAAAGCACTCCAGGCCGGAGATCGATCTATTGCCGTTTTAATGATGCATCTGCGAAACGGCATTGCTGTCATAAAGCTGCAACATTTGCATTTTCCATTCGATTCCGTCCAAATTGACGGGCTGCAGGTGGCAGCTCAGCTCGTACGATAGCTGTCCAAACGTCTAGAATGGATAAAATTATTAAGCAATTAAATGCTACCCTTCGCTTCGCGTTGGTCGAATCAAACCAACATACACACTCCACGAAGCAGCGGCAGAAGTATCAGATTTTTGGGGAGGATGGAAATGTTCTAATTTTAAAGTGTCACCAGTTGCCGCATGTTGTGCCGAGATCATCTCGTCCACGTAAGTGAGAAAATGATCGGTATCGCTTAGCCCTTGCACATTAGCCCACAGTTTTGCTCTACCGCAGTGGCTATAGGAGTGTAAGGAAGGGGGAAAAAATGGACACGAAAATGAGATGGATTCGTAATGGTGCTTGCACAACGCGTTCGCGAGCGTTTATTGCCACGGTCGTAAAAGTGCCACCGGTGCGTGGAATAGCGCGTTTGCTTTGAAACATGAATGATTGACAGGTGGAAAATTATAGCCAACCCGAAGGTGTTGATGATGATGATGATTCGGGCGGGAAAATGATATCCGAGCTGTGGTGCAAAAGAGGCCAAAGAGCAAGAGTATAAACGGGCAAACAAAACGCAACCGAACACAAAATGAAGCGGTCTTTTATGTAGGTTAAATTTTACAAGAAGGACACTTGAATGATTTGCTCTGGCTTTTCTGTTCGGATGCTAAGCATCTTACAACCGAGCTCTTGAAGATCAACTTCTCAGCAACTCCTCCTCAACTCGTTCGTTCACAACGCACCATCAATTAAAATTCACTGAGAACATTTTCAAACATCAGCCACTCGAATTAATTTATTTAGCTTTCTTATCAACATCATTTTCACTAAATCCTTCCCAAACATACGCCCCGTTTGCGACCAAAGCATACGTTTCAGCAGCTAATCCCTCCGCTAGACAAGGTTTTCGTGCTCCCGCTCTTTCACCTTTAGCTTGTCTCATTCGCACTAGAAACGATAATTCTAAGAAAAACGCAACCGGAACGGTCGATGACACACCAAACCCCCCAGCCCTATAATCACCCTGTCGGCACGTGAGTTTAAAACCGCACGTACAGCACACCACAAGACCGTGCCGCTGATCTGGTTTGTTGCGGTGATTTTTTTGTTGTTAAATCTTTGTGTCTTTCCGATTCTGCAGACAATTCTTCCCGCCGTGCGTGTGGGCGGAAACGTTCTGAGTGGCCTTCCTTACGCGGGTCTGACATTAATAAAGTGGCCAGAGGATCAGTGGAACCGACAAAACAAAAAATAAGAGCGCGGCGGTCGATAAAAATAGTTGTTACGATCGTGGGCAAATTTATTTTTCATGTACGTAATGCTTTGCCAGCATTCCGCCAGTGGCAGTAGCACCATCACCGCTCTGGGAAGCAAGGCCAGCCATTTCGTGGAATCAAGACATCGAAGCATGAAAATATCATATGTTACAATGCGATGATGATGATGAGAAAAATGCCTCACCCTAGCACACCACCGCACTTGACGTCACGTCGCCAGACCGCACCAACCAGCCAGCTAAACCAACACGCTTGTTCATTGTTTGCGAAATGATGCAGGCATGACAATTGAACTAATTATAATTAGCGAAAACCTCGCTTGTTAGTGAACTATCTGTCGCTCCGGCCCATACAAGGTCCTTTCTGACGAGGGAGATGGAATGCAAGGGAGCTGGCGGAGAGGGGGCTTCATAACTTTGCCCATCGCTCGCCGACGGCAGGACGGCTGTAAGCCAACGGGGCCCTCTGCGGGCGGTCGGATCGCGACAAATGCAGCGAGCCGTGGTGGAAACACTAAAATTAACCTCCCAAAAATGTCGCACGTCTGGTGGCGCAGGCACAGGCGGTGGCGCTGCATTGATGATGCTGCCTGCCCCTCATTAACATTCTTTGTGCTTTGGTCCCGTTTGTTTTTTTACTCGTATTTGGACGGCTGTCTCTTTCGCACTCAAATGGTTTTTTGTTTGTTTGTTTTTAATGCATTTTTTACAGATGTGAATATGGTCGCGGAACCAAAACCACATCAAACCGGTCGGAAACGGCAAAACAAATCCAAAACCGGAAACGATTGGTAAGTAAGGGAAGTTTTAAGGGTAATCGCTCGAAAGAGACACATATTTAGCATTTTATTTTATTTTTTTTTAATTATTTTTTGTTACAAGTGTAACATCAAGAAAATATTGAAAAAGAATAGAATATTTTTAAATAAAAAATAAAGCTTTTCTAATACTAAATAAAAACAAAGAACTAGTGACAAAGTGTGCAAAATAAATGCCAAACGTAAAGAAACATCACTTAACAGAAAATTGGAAATACATAGAATAGAAACATTTAAAAGTAAATTGATATAATAAAAAAAATATACAAGAAAATAGAAAATATTAAAACAAAAAAAATGTTGAAAAGAAGAACATTATTTTTTTAACTAAAGAGATGAATAACATGGAAAAGAAATAGCAAAATCATAGTTACAACCAAAAACTCATAACAATAACATTTTAATTTGTCCCCAGGTATAAAATTCATTTCATATTTTCAAATTCATTCATTAAAATATCCCTACTAATCCTTACCTTGTTTTTCCATCTTTCTTTTACAGGGACTACTACTACGACAGGTAAGTAAGGCTGGAGGGATGCAGCAGTCAGAGGTCACCAAACGAGCGTTAGCACACATGATCACCACCAGCTGTTCCGAGCTTCATCACTCATTCACTCATTTAACTGACGGTTTAACTGTTTCCGCTGCCGCCTACCATCCCTTCCTGCCATGCTAAGCGGCATGCACACTGTACACATGATTTAACTAATTGGCTGCCTTTTTATGATGCGTGATGCTGCTACACGCAAGCCAATTCCGTTCGCCCATTTCCAGCAGCTGGCTGCCGCTGTGTACCAGCCGGGTCGGTCTTATCTTTAGATGTTTGGAAACAGCAGCAGGAGCAGCAGCAGCACCAGAAAACAAGCTGTTAGAGAGACTGAGAGAGAGAGAAAACACAACTTTGGCAACACTTTCACCATCGCGCTTAATCGCGCGTCGACAGCGGAAACACTAACCCGGCAACCCGGAAAATCATTAACGCCTTGCAATGCTGGAGGCTGGCCATTAAGGGGGGGGGGGGGAGGTGGCCACGAGTGTGAACGAACGAATGTTGAACAAGCGGGAGCATTTATGAGATGAGTTATCCTCCCGCTTTCTTCGCCGTAATAACGGGCTGTGCTGTAGAGAAAAATGGACGAAAAATGATGCCGTTAAAAGTTCAAATTTTAAGCCGTTTGCTCGGGTGACTCTGAGGGCCAGCAGTGAGGAGAAAGAGAGAGAGAGAGAGAGAGAGAGAGAGAGTTTCCTGAAACCATTTCCCATGCCTTTTGCTCACTTATCTGTAGCTGAATCGCTTTACACTGTTTGCATCTCTTTCTCTCCGCTGTGAACAAGGAATGCAATGAATTTTGAACAGTTTGAAAACACAGCTTTTCTACTATGTGAATGTGTTGAAAGTGTAATGGGAAAGATGTAAGATCCAGCGGGCAAAGGGGAAAAAACGATTAACGCATCCACCACCACCGCAAGGGTTTCCTGCAACCTTGAATGTAGCAAAAATATTAGCCAATTTCACTGTTGTACAGACTTTCCCGGGGGTAATGGGAAGGTCATAACCGCCTGTGTGGATAGTTTATTTTTTTTTTTTGCATCTCACTTGCAGACCCCTTTCGAACAAAAAAAAGAAACGAGGGGCCAAACCACTCGGTGTCGCTGGCGATGGTGGTCGAAAATCCCACTAGCCCAAAGTCTGCACGTCCATCCAAACCAGGGACCGAGGACCTTTTGCAACCGCCCTTGTAGGATGAGCTAAAATGAAAGTTTAATCTTTTTATTGCACGCCGGTCATTTTACTCAACCATTCATATTCATCGTCGGAAACGAGTTCGGACGAACGAAACGGCTGCGCGTGGAAGCTAGGATTTAACAAAAAAAAATGGGAGAAGCAACCAGCATCACTCATGATTGTTGAAGCTCGTACGCTCTGTTTTTTTTTTTGCATGCTTCCTTCCTGCTTGTGAGCGCAACTTTACGCTGACCCTCATTGAGGTTGGTGGGTATTAAGTGAGCAAACATTCTGCTCCCACACGGCTGCAAAACCACATTGTTTACCAGCGTACGTAAAACGCTGTAGCGCAACTACTGCTGCAATCTGTTTCCATGGTATGGCGCTAGCGTCATACAGAGCCTGCAGTCTCTAATGCAGCAGAGCTTTGCAGCGGGTTTTTGTTTTTCTTTCTCGTTGCTGCCCACCCAATCCTTCTAGCCTGAAGTTAATCTTTGCGGTTATTAAAGCTTAAGCAAGTGTTTTTCATTCACTTTGCCGTCCGCTGGAGGTTAGAGGTGGTTGACCACCGAAAGGGAGGGTTTTCCGTGAGCTGAAGTTGTACCATCGACTGCGAATGGGTAGTTTATGAGAGGGGTTTTAAGCGTGTAGCTGAGCGCTGGTGTGCCGGTATGACTTTGGGAGTAACTTTACAATCACGTTACGCTAATTACCTGTCTTTTCTTTTTAGACTGTGTTAGTTTTAATGAAGCGATTATTGCAGTAATGGTATTTTTTTCCAATTAGTGTACCAATAGTGCATGCACTTGAGAATAAGCTGACAAGACTTTTTGTCTTAATACAGCAAAGTTTTTGAGAAAGTGATGTAACTGAATGAATATACTGCTAGTCCATTGATCGTAGAAGCACCCTTGCATGCTTCCACATCAATTTCATACTTTATAATAACTTTTATTTATTTTTTATTATAATTTTCAACACTCCAAAGGTCTATTGCCACCGTAGTTTTCACCGGAATTTCTTGATAGTTATTTTCGAATGTCCAAATCATTATTCACCACCTCCAAGATGTTTTTGCACAGCTGTCAAATGGTCTATTTGCATCATAATACAATTTCAATTCTTACACATGCTTTTCAACACATCATAAAAAAAACTGTCAAACTCAATCCAGCTTAAAACGTGTTGAAAATCATGTGGAAACACTAAGACATTACAGGATTTTCCCAGTCAGTTTCGTATGCAAACGTTGTTATTCACCGCGTGCTAGATGTTAATCCACATCAATCTGATGTTTAATTTCCACAATCAATTTTTTTTAGCATGATTTTGAACACGTCTCAAGCTGAATTGAGTTTGACAGTTCTTTGTTATGTGTTGAAAATCATATGTTAAGGCTGAAATTCCATTTCGAAGCAAATAAAACATTGGATAGCTGTTGAAAAAAATCTTGCATGCGGTGAATAATTATGTGCACATTCGATAGTGACTTGGAAAACCTTGTGTTGCGATGTACATACAACATTTACCAGCTGTTGTAAAATATCTCGCAAGCAATGGAAAATGTTGTAGATATTGGAAATTGACTCGGCAATCCCTGTACTGATTTTGAAAATATAGTACAAATCTTGATATGGTGTGGCTTTATACCCATTAATTGGCTGAAAATCATACTGAAGCAATTAAATACATCTGAAATGGAAATGAAACAGCAGATTGATACAGGATTAACATCTTGCACGCGGCGATTAACAGCGTTTACATTGGAAAATTACTTGGAACCCCTTCTATGGCGAGTATAGTATCATTCGATCCTTTTGCAAAATTAAACGTTCGAATAGAATGTGGAACTTCATCGCTTATGATTGTTCCTGTGGAAATCAGCATTTCATTGAACCAACACGACAAAGCATGATTTGAGATGTCTAGGTTTTGTTTAATTTTCTATCTTCCTTCATTCTTTCAAGTTGTCTGTGTCAAGAGGCACTTCCTTTTGCTTTATATTATTTATTTATTTATATGTTTTAAATTGAAATTTATAACGCTTTTCTTTGTCTGTATCAATTGATTGATTTTCATTTCATCATTAAACGCTCTGCAATGCCTTCTTATCGTAATCCTTACCATACATTCTTACACTCGGCCATATATTTTAATTAATTACGTTCAATTTCATTACATCGCATCGAAGATGTATCGACGTGCTTGACTCGACTTGATGTCGCACAAATTGCTTTCCCGCTTCAAAAAACACACACACACACTTCCACGTCTCGGCTCGGTCATTTTTCTTCCAAATCGACTGGATCGACCGGCGTAATGAGCGTGCATGAGGATGAGTCCTTAATAGCGGGGAGTTGAAGCCAACAAGCGAAAAACCACCCCACCCTTCGGAAGGCCAAAGTTTATTTATTTTCATTGCGCTCCACCATTGAATGGCGTTTCCGGGACGTGACAGGCACACACACACACACAGTTACTCACTTGCATGGGCAGCAAGGGTGTGAGAAGTGAAAGTTTGAAGGTTAAGTAAATCTACAAACAAATTACATTTTCCCCACTTTTGCTTTGCTATTCCAATGCTTTCTTCTTTGCGTGTGTTGCGCTAACCGATACCGAATGGAAGAAAGAGCGCACGAGAAAGGACGAATGCGCCAGAGCTGCCGGTTAGCGTATCGGGCAAGTCGGAAAGATAAACAATCAATTATTTATGAAACAAAGGCGAACAAATGCCTTCCCCTCTTGCGACGTGGCATTGTTCCGAAATCGATCGACTTCAACGACCGCATACTGGGGGGGAGAAGTCGAGCTTGTTCCATTGCCGATTCCTGCTGCGAAAGGAAATGGAGACTTTGCGAGAGCATAGCAATGTTCGTTATTTTTTTGTGTTTTCTTCCACTGGCATGTTTCTTTGTTTTTCGTTGATCAAAATCAAAATCCATCTGCGAGCCGATGATGGCAATTTCAACAGCAACAAGCATTTGGTGGTTATTTACTTTTTGCTGTTTTTTCTTCTTCTGCTGCAAAAGAAACAAACGACCTTCCGGGATGCGCGCCGCGTAACGATTGGCCGCGATAACGATAGATTTCGCCAGCAGGATAAGCTTCGTCCCTGTACTGTTTTTTTTGTGCCGTTTCGTTCATAAATAAGTGAAATAACCCAATAAATCTTCTAATGTAATCTTTTAATAATGTTGATTTTAAAATTTATGAGGTTTAGCCCGGGCCCCGGTGGTTCGGTTTCGGTGCGGGCGGAGGCCAAAGCGAAAAGGTTTCGAGGTTTGGTTGAACCGCTCGAATGTCAACGGCGGCGGCGGCCGGTTGGTTGGTGCTGGGTGAAAGTCATTTATATTTTCCAGCCCCGGCGCTTGGGAGGATGAATTTTTCATTAATCTCGCGCATTTGAATGGTTTTGAATGAAGGGAGTAGAGGGAAGGGGAGAGTGGTGAAGAAGCCTCTCCAAAGGGGGTGATGACAATCGAACCGTTTGAGCGTGGCACAGATTTACTGTAATGGATTGAAACTTTGTGTTGAATTAATCAGCTGGGAGATCAACAATCTGATTGTAATAAAAAGGAAGGAAATAGTAAATAAATACAACAGTTGTTCTAGTTCAGGTTAGACACTCGGTAGGGCTTCTTGAAGAACCAAACATTAAAGACAAACCATCTGATGTACCCCTTAGTGGATGACTCTCGTAAGTGCCAATTTTATTCAGCTACGATTGAGCCTATTCTCTCGATTCCCAATCGTATGATGATAAGTAGCAAAATAGCTTCTTGAGTTGAGCTCCAAAGCAGTAAATAGAACTACCCCTAAAATCAATACCCAAATATCAATTCACCTGGTTGGACGATTCGTGGTGATGTTACACTTTTATCGCTCTTTCAATGGTGTCACGCATCAATGGGGACCCCGTGGCTCGACGTGCTTCCTTAATTTACGTAAGCCGTAAGGAAATGGCCCACTTTTTTCGTTCCTTTTCTACGTTGCCCTTCCCCTCATTGTGGCATTTTGCCTTCTTAATCCACTTTCCCGCTTAGTCACTGTTTGGTTGGGTGAATGGTTTTCGTCGCTATCCCGAGTCGATTTCGCCCAACTCCTTGTCGCTTCCAAACCAGTTTTCCAGACAGATCACCTTCACCTTTCCCGGAATTCCTTACCGGCACACCATCAAAGACTTTCCCTATTTTACCTAGCCCCTGAAAGACGGCGTCGTTCTCGCTCGTCGCATGACGCGTGTCGTATCGTGACAAGAAGTCGTTTCTGCTATTTTTCAATCTATTAACCACCGTCACCTTCCGTCTGTGTTTGTTTGCCTGCTCTGCCTTCCCAGTCCGATGCGCATTAATTCGCTCGCTTGCCCCCAGAGGGAAAAACGGACTCGGGAATGGAAATCCATCGAAACAGATCCACACCACTCCGCCGCCGTACTCGCCTTCCCTCGGCAGAAGTTTATCACGCTATCATAATCAATTAATATCCAGTTTGTCTTGGTTTCACCGGCTTCTGCCGGCATTCAGTAGCGCCGCAGGACACGCTCTTGTGCTGCATATTTTACGGCGAAAGAAAGCGAAACGAAGTATGCGTTTTTTCCTGCTCTACCACCACAAAGCCGACGACCATATGGTATCGATTCCACGGGATGGAATCCTTCCTGTGGCTGTCTTGGATCTTGTGCGTTGGCATTTGGGCCGGAACGAAGCTTAGCGTCAAGACATTGAATGAAGTTAACCTGCTGGTGCTGCTCCAGCTGCTTTGTCTGTCTTATGGGCTTTTTGGCGACGGCAAAACGAGCCCATATCACGCCATGAGTCGGCACGTTCAAATTGTGCGCCCGTATTAACTTTTCGGCTCTCTTTATCGACTCCCAGAAGCCATCACTCAAAAGGGCGGCGACGTGGCGTTAGCGGGGGAAGCGAGGAACACCTAGAAGAATGGCATAAGCTGTTGAATAAAAAGGCAAAATATCTATTCCACCTTCACACATGCGAACCATGCGGGGCTCCGGTGTTCCGGAAGCATTGAGCCATCGCCGCCCTGCTGTGAAGATGAAAAATTAACCTTGTAGCTCAAAAGGGGGAAAAAGGTATGCAGTTTGGGTCGTCCGGGGGATGTGTAGCATGAGTTGACATTAACCCCGACCTACAATCGTAGGTTTTTAGGACGCACCCCACCAGCAATGATGATGACGATAATGGTATGAAAGCGGACAGCTTCTTCTAATTGCTAATGCTAAATTATTTGATCAATAGGATATCAATTTGCCCTAGATGGTTGATGGTATGTCGACGGGAGGGATGGTTTCATGGAAGGGATTTTGGAGCAGCAAAAGCAACGGACCGGATGATTGATGACTGTTTTTTTGGGGTTGGATAGGCTTTGCTTTGGAAAATGCTGAAGCAACAGAAGCTATTTTTGCAGAATGAACTAGGGAAGGATTTTCATTCTCCGAACGATTATTTTTGTTTATATTTTCATATGTTTATTTCATATCACATTTACGACTGGTTAGGTGTCGGCATTCGTTTGCAATTATGCAATAAATATACTAAAACTAAGCATTTGATGGCTTTAAATACTGATATCGTGTTGCTATTTTTTTATATATATTAATAGACTATTATTTATTCTACTGAAGTTAAGGGTTTTTAAGACATGTATAAAACAAAATGTGTATTCATACAGTGATTAGTCTAGTGAAACCGATTAATGGACAATTTATTTATTAAAAAAAAAGAACTCTTTGTAAAATATACTATCCTGTTAATTTCAAGAGCAATTTTTAGCACTACAAATGAAACATTTTTCATGTTTATTATTGCAAATAATCACAACAATTGATCCGTTCCAACGGCTGAAGGCCAAAGCCCCCTTTTTCAATCGGATACATTACTGTACTGCCGTTTTGCTTCGCCATTGATGCTGTCAATATACCCAGTTCCGGTCCCATTCAGCCAGAACAATGGTCAAACAATCCGCTACTTTTATAATTACTCCTACAGTGAAGAAGGCAAAACCAGACAATCGATCCCATTTCAGGTTGAAGTAAAAACACATAAAACTACCCAGCCTGTAAAAGTACATCCAGTCGAGTGCCCACTCCCCGCTCGAGATGTTTGCATACAAACAAAAAGGGATGCTCCACGTTGGCTCTTTTCTTTGTTTGCAGTTGCACACTTTTGCACGGCCATTCATTGTTCGCGGTCAGGGCAGAAAAAGTAGCAATGGGGTTCTCGTTTTTTTTTGTAAAACAAAACAAAAATAACACCAGCTGACAGTAAACGTACGACTGGACGAAAGTGTAGACGAGGTGCAGCGTTATACTTGCTTTGTGAGAGAGGAGAGAGAGAGCGAGAGCACGAATGAGATAGTGTAAGAGAGTAAAAAAAAAAGCGAATTACGACCCTACAGGCCAACAACCAACAACACACCGCCAACTCGATCGGTAATGTTGCAGCAAGTGAGGCAAAAAAGAAAACATTTACCACCACATTACCACCAGCGGTGCGCATCGGGATGCGCTCCTGTGTCATGGCTGGAAAACATCCATGCTGTTGCAACAGTACCGGGAAATAAAACAATTCACCAGACTGTATAAAAAGTTGTCATTTTGCTTTGTTTTTTTTTCATTTCATTTCCTTAGGCTTTCTTCACCCTCGTCTGCCACAGTTTCCTATCCACAACAACGTTGCCTCATTGTTTCATCGCTTGTTTGGCTTTGTGTGTCATTTTAATGCCATCTCTTGCCTTCTCTTCCTTTCCAGTTCGGCTTGTCTTTTGTCACTCTCCTTGTTTTTAATGTTTCTTGTTTTGTGTGTGCGTTCCCCTGTCGAGTGAAAAATATCTGGTTTATGTTTGATGCCGATACCGGCCGGAAGGAGAAAGGCACTTTCATCTTTTTTTTTTTTACTCCACCCCTACACTGTACACTCCACTGGTGGGGTGTTGTTTTCTATTTCCTTGTCACCGGAACTCCGGAAGCAGTACCCCGTATACACGGGGGCCGCGAGATGAGCTGATTGTATAATTTTGAATTTTAATGATGCGCGTGATTGTCGTCCGGTTTTTTGTTTTGTTTTGGGGAAAGTCGTCGTTTTTTATTTCACTTCACTGAAGTATTAATAGCAATGTCACCCAACTGTGTTCATTGAAGGGAAGACTTTTTTGTTGTTGGTTTTGTTTGTTTTTTTGCTATTAAATTTTCCATTATTATCATCACTTGTAGCAGGCGATGGATTTCTGTCACCGTCAGTTAAAGGTTGTCACGTTTAAGGCCCAGAGGCCTGGCCTCTTTTGTTTTGCGCGCCAATTACGCACCTTCCCTAGCGATTGGCATTCCAGCTTTTGCTAGATTCTCCATCCGCAAACAGGAAGCTAATTGAAATTCATATTTCTTCGAGTGCGATAACGACGCAAATTAGGTTAGTGATGATTCGTTAATTTTTTGTATCTCTCCTTCTTTCAGTGTGTGAGAGTTTTTTTTTAACTACTTTAGACTGTTGTGGATCATCTTTCGTTTGAAGGAACTGGTTGGTTGTTTGTTTTTTTTTTAAAGTGAGGGTGATACTTTTGCTGATGTTTAGGGCGACTTTAAAAGGAGATCGATTTTTTGGTAGTAATTTTAGGTCTTTGAATGCCTCAAGCGTTAGATAATTAAGGTTGTGACATAAAAATTTTAAAATTAAAAATAAAGCAAAAGAAACGGAGAGTATGTTTGTGAGTTTATTATTAAATAAACCAATAGTGGGGCCCGTTCCGTTTTCAGTGCGTAGGCTGACATTTCAGCCTGTCAGCTGTTTTCATTGTATAGCAGTTTTCGAGCAGCTATCTAAGTGGGTATAATATACAGGTGGGCATATCCCAAGGTGAATGAATTTTGAAGGTTGTTTTTCATCGCTTCTGCTTCTGCATGAAGATTGTAAGCGTGTTTTGTGTATTCTTCAAGCCTCCAGAAAGCTTGTTTGAACAAAAGTTTTCACCCATCCTGTCAAAAAGTGATATTCAAATTTGGTTATAAATATCATGCTATGAGACCACCTGGACTACATAAACTTTGATTCTGGATTCCATCATCGGATCTCTTTCATGCACTTGGGATAAATGTAAACACTACCTTGTTTTGCCATGTTTCGAGCAGGTACTCGAATCTAATTCTTGCTTTGAGGCTACAATAATCTAGACTGAAAATTGCAGACTAGTTTTATGTGTGGTTTTGTATGGAGTGTTTACATGATTGCAGCCTCCAACTGTCAAACTCCATACAAAAACAAAACACATGGAAAACACATTTTAAACTGTTACAATACAAATCAACTGTACAATTGTACATCCAACGCAAGCCAAAGATACAATTTTAATGAACCATTTAGTCCTTATTGCACTGTGTGCCGAACAAACACCCGAGAACAAATTACTTAGTCACAATAATCCCCCTCCAACACACTCATCTTCAGCTCGCTGTTGAGTAGTTCCCCTCATGCACTTCAGCAAACTGTTGCGAGAACAATACCCGACTTAACAGCAATCTTTTATGCAAATAAAACAATTCCAACCGTACACAGACGCTGTGTCTTTTGCATGCCAGGCCATCTCGCCCCAGCCCCAGCCCGATTCTCGCTCCAGCTGAGAACGTTTTAAATCATTTCCGTAAACACTAACCGATAGCTTTCAGCCTGCTACCACGGTTGACTCAATCACTGCCTAGCAAATGGTGAATGGATGAATGGATGTTGTTCCTGTTTCTTTCCTTAATACACACACACACACACACACACACACACACACACGAAACAAACCGAACTTGCCAAGTGTGTTGTCATACAATGCTCGAGTGAATCTATTCACTACTACTTGTTCTCATCCCCGAATGAATGATAGTCGAGAGTGTCTGTTTGGAGTGGTGCTGCTGCTCGAGCACTGGCTCAAAGTTCTACAGCGTTCCTTGCATGGCACAAAAAGAAGAGGCGATAAGCAACTCTTGTCATCGCAAATAACAATGAACACGTTGCGCCGTCCCCGTACCTCCAGTCCGTAGCCCGTCACTGCCAAACCAGCACACCGGTTGCTGAAGCTTGTCGAGTTTGCTTTTTCCCTTCAAGCAACGCGAACCGCACAGCGCCAGTGCTCCTTATGGTCGATTTTTGCAGTGAGTTTTCCGTCTCTACCTTCCCCCCCCCCTGGCTGCTGGCAGCAGCACAAGAGCTAAGCAAATAATCATTATATTGTAATTTAATTGAACGCCACGGCGAACGAACCGGGAGTCCAAAGTTCAAAAAGATTTCTCTTCCTCGGATTCTTCCTTTCACGCCCACACCGCTCGATCGATTCGAATCGAACTGGAGCAAAGTGTCGGAGAATGGCTGCAATTGAGCTGGAAAAGAAAGTTTTTCCACGCGGAAAACATTCCATTCCCCATCATCCTCCCATTCCTTTGGCTCATCATGCGAAAAAAGCTTGAGTGGCCTGTTGGGCGAACGAAAACAGTCGTCACACCTCGTCCTGGAGTAGAACGGCAAAAGTGTGGAAAGTTTCCTCTCATTACCATCGACAGTCGCCAGGGCCGTGGACATCATTAACGTCCTTTTTGTGCAGCAGTTCTGCTGCTGATGTCGCTACCATTATGGGCGGTCCTGTTGATGGCAGCTCGGTCAAGTCGAAGCTGCATCTTCGAGCGGTGCTAATTGTTTGTTTATGCTGTCGTTTCATTTTATTCGATTGATCCTCGCGCCCCACATTTGGCACCTCGTTTGATGGCCACAACGCACTAATGAGCTGCTTTCTTCCCTTGTGCCAAACACTTATGCTTTCTTTCTCATATTTCCTCTCTCATTCTGGGCAGCTACTACGCCTCAACACTGTTTGGGCCGCTACAGCAGCAACCAAACGCACAGCCACGGCCCCTCAAGCGCCAACGGTTGATGGCACCGAGCCGCATGGGAATGACGCCGAAAATGAACGGTGCTGGACCGATCCTTGCGCACAGTCACGCACAGCAACAGCAGCAGCAGCAACAGCAGCAACAGCAAGTGCTCTCCCAACAACAGCAACAGCAACAGCAGCAACAGCAACAACAAATGCATCTCGTAGCACATTCGCAACAGCTTCAGCAACAAATGCAAGCCGTGGCAACGGCAAGCCCTGTGCCGGGAGGAGCCTGCAGTTTGGGCGGTTACTATACCTCCACGGTCGGTGGTAACATTGGCTCGAGCAACGGTGTGCCGATGCAGGTGCCGAACGGGTGCATCGGTACGAATGGTTACATCAACAACAACAACTGCTTGCTGAACGGAACGGAGCTGAGCGGAGGTGTTGTTGGCGGCGCGGGCTGCAACATGTCAAGCAACATGTCAAGCTACACCAACGGCCAGCACGTGGTTGGACCGTTCAAAACTTACAGTAAGTAGTGTTTTTTTTTTGGAAATATGTTACAAAGAAGAATATCGTTCGCATTTTAACAGCATTTTGGAATACAAACAGACTCGAGAATTGAGCTTCATACTAACCTTTGAATTTAAAAAAAAGGCTTTTATTCTCTTATTAAAAATAGTCTATATGGGTATAGACAAAAGTCTAAACCAAATAATTGCTGTTCATAAGCTCATCTTACAATGTTTTTATTTAAGGTTACTTGCAAAATAAATCCTTGGGGGCTACTTTCCGGTATATTGGCCATTTCGGACGAAGACATGCGTTTAGGCATGTTTTCAAGTTCTTCCTTCGATTTTTATCAATTGCTTCTCAGTTTTCTTGACAAAATTGTTGGAGTAGAATATTTCGCATTATGTTGGATCAAATCTCATGGATGGAACGCAGCTGGAGGATGTTGGTCCGGTTCAATGACTAGACATCGGTATTCAGCCTCTCCAACTCCTAAAATGATCACTTCAAGTTGTGGCGTCATTGCCTGCCGCTGCAAAGCCAGTGGATTCGATTTCAGCTTCCAAACATGTTTGTTCATGTTTCAAAGGTACTTTTTTTATTGTTTTGGCCAGTTGCATCGATCTCCCGGCCGTGCTAACGCAGCAATGTAGCGACTTTTCCCTCGGTCTTCATTTTCAGCATTCTTTGGAGCTTCTTGTCGCTTGGGGTCTTCGCCCATTCGGAATCGGGCTTTCATGCGATGCTGTTTAATAGTTGTTTAATAGTGCCAAAATGTTGTAGATGCTGGAAAAGGCTTATACCACGCCCTCAAACAGCCGCACGAAGTCCGTATTAGACGCCACGGAGTACCTTTCTTTGAACCCACACACTACTGAACGAAGTTGCTTCACTTTTATGGCCATCCGGATTAGAGTTTGACTGATAGAGGTGTCACATTTACTCTGATGACTTATGGGATACTGTTATTGAAACTGCAATTCATTCATCGGTAACGATGAAAGTGCAGGTAGCACCATGAAAAATGGACAATGTATGTTAAACAAACCCCACTCCTTAACTTCGCAATCTCCCTTTTCACGACAGATTAAAGCAACTCATCCTTCAAAAACCACCAACCGATCAAGCGGGAAGTTTGCTGTTTAACCCACAAAAAGCATTTCAAATATTGATTGCCACAAAAACCATCGGCATGCAAAGCAAAATGCTGGCCAAGGCTACGAGTAAAACCGGCTTTCATCCTTGGAAACTTCTTATACATGTGTGTGTGTGTTTGTGTGTCTGTTATGAGGACGGTAAGCACTGCCACCGTTTCTACACCTTCCGGCCACTCGCCTAAATATCCCATCGCATGCCATCATCATCATCATCGTTCGGTGATTCGGTTCCGTGTCGAAGGCATCGTTCAAGCGTAAACTCTAAAGTACGTCCCCGTAACCCCTTTGGCAAAATGGGAATCCAAGGCCCACCAAAGGTCCACTATCTCGAACAGCACCACCAAGAGCAAGAAAATGTTCTCATTTACAATTCATTGAATTTACATTCATAATTATACTCCTACTTCCCGGTCGGTTCCGTACGGTGCCGGTGCCTTCTGGGCATGGTGGCCCACAAAGTGTCCTGTTGTGTCTTTCGGTTGGATCAAGTCGGGTTTTTTTTTTGTTTTGCTTCTATCACGCCTCCCGCCACTTTCCAAAGCGATTCTTGGTTCCGAACGCTTGCCCATTAACGCGGTTGTTTGGCTGTTGGCTTGGCGAAGAAAACTCTTCTTCCCCTCAAGGCTACTGGGAACTACCGTACTCGGTGGTTGCTTCTTAGTTTGTAGCGTGCCGATTTTCTTTTGATTTTCCATCGCCCTTGTAATGAACTGCGAGCGCCGAACCGAACCGAAGTGGACTTCCCAACCCAGCGGCACTCATCGCACAGCGGAAACATCCCGAACGCAGCAAGACACAACACTATCGTCATCGCCACATCGCCGCCGTTCGTCGTCGGTCACCTCCGGGGCCGGAAGTAACATTTCTCGAGCAAATGGAACACGCTCTCTGTCGCTCGGTTAGCTAATGACTCGGTGCAACGACTCGACCGCACGGTTATGCTGTACACCGCAGGAGATTTTGTTCACAAGAACCCTCTTTGAGGTGGAGAAGAAATGAAACCTACCAATTCTGAGCCTGCCCAGCCTTGTACGAGGATTGGTGGAACTTTTCATTACTGTGTACCGCACGACGATCTTTCGCACTTGTCGCCCGAGGTCATGTGGAGTGGGACTTGTCGTGGTTCGCTCCATTCCCTCCACTTCGCTTCATCGAACTCGGGCTATCTCTCGCCTCTCTTCGATGAGGTGTTGAAGTTTGCCTTATCGTTGTTAATGTTTTATGGGCAAAATGGACTGCTTTTGCAGAGAAGGAGAGAAAGACTCCCTGGACTGCTGTTGCTCTTGCCGAAGTTGATCCTGTGGTGTGGACTGGCAAATGAGACCGTAATGGAAACAACAACAAAAAAAAAATAGAATGACCGGTAGGCTAGGCCAGTTGCAAAACAAGACATAAATCATGTGGTGTAATTATGTGTCGGTGTTTGTGTCGGTGTGATTAAGATTTGTAGGGTGTAAAGGGAGAAGAGAAGTTGTAAAGAAGTACGATCCCGATGTAATTGAGCGAGCGAGGCATGATTGCTGGGGAAAAGTTTGACAATTTCATTAAAAATATGAAAATTAATGGATGGACTTTGAATGTGGAAAACAAAAAGTAATGAAGCGTGTTTATCGCAAGCTGATTTGGAAAGTTTAGAAATGATTTGTTTGTGAAAAAATAAGGAAATATGCTTACAGTAAAGGTAATAATTTCAGCCTTTTTTGCTTAGGAAGAATATAAAATAAAGCTGCAGAAATTTGATATATTTTGTTAATAGTATTTTTTTTATAAAAACTAACTTCCACTCATTCTTAAGGTAGCGTCAAAATGGCAATCAACAACGTTGATTGTCAA
>AXCO02005622.1:0-14896 GCA_000473525.2 Anopheles melas | reverse complement strand
CTTAAAATTTCGTTGCGCAGCCCTGTAACCGAGCCAAATTTGCTAGTCATTTCTCATGCGTAAAGATGTATCTTTTCCACAGTTTTACACCAGTACAGCTTTATTGAATTGCTCAAAAACCAACCATTGCTTGTTATTGTGAGATAAAGTTCGCCCCGTTGCAAGCACTGTTAAGTTGCACGGGCCCTTTATTGAATAAGCGAAAGGCGCACAACATTAACATGTTTTTTTCGAGCGTCTTTCACTGCTTCATCTTTGAAAAGACCAACCCAAATTATACGAATTAAACCCCCTTTCTCAAAACCTCACAAAAATACTTTCGTCGTTCTTACGAGAGTGGAATCTTGCATGAGCTTGTGTATTTTCATTCTCCAATATATCTCCTAATCCTTCCATCGACACACAGTAACATTAAAATTAAAGGGAACTCAAACATTCCTGCTGTCTTGTACACCTAAACGCAGCAAAACGGTGCAAAACTTACCGTTTTCAGTACCTACGGAACCAATAAATGATGAACGCATAATATTTCATTTCTGTACTGTACTATCCCCTAGCTAACGCTCTTTATCTCTCTCTCTCTCTTACTCTTCTGTCTTCCGAATCAAACAAAATGATTTCGATTCTCCTTGTCGGCTTTACAATTTCCTGCTGTATCCTATCATTCTTATGCTGTACTCTTTGTTCCGAAACAAGATTGAATTACCTGCAATTGTTTCGTTAAGTTATTCTCCTGTCTGGGGGCCTGTTGCTAGTTCAATTATTGAGTTCGCTCTATTTTGTGGGATTAAGTGTACTCTGCTCTACATTTCCGTTGCCTTTCTAGCAGGATTTTAACCGCCGACCTAAATGAATCTTCTTATAATTCAAATTACAAAAATACGATGGACCATGTAACCACGTTGCGTATCCAATGGCTTACAAATCCTCGTCCTCGTCTGGCAGGGCCGTTGCCTGTGCCTCCTCCAAATCCTTCTCGATCTGTACCTGCCAATCCTTGTCCATTTTCACTTCCGGTGGAAGCAAGGCAGGCATGGCAACGAACTCCAGGTTGGGATCACCGACAAGCTTGCGAGCCAGCCACAGGAACGGTTTCTCGAAGTTGTAGTTCGATTTGGCAGAAATATCATAGTACTGTGGTGAAACAAAGAAAAAACAGCCAGTTAGTTATACATAACTCTCTCAGCGCTCCTTTCTCGCGTCCATCACTTACCTGTAGGTTCTTCTTCCGGTGGAATACGATGGACTTGGCCTTCACCTTACGATCCTTGATGTCTACCTTATTACCGCAGAGAACGATTGGGATGTTTTCGCAGACGCGCACCAAATCGCGATGCCAGTTGGGCACGTTCTTGTAGGTCACTCGAGACGTTACGTCGAACATAATGATGGCACACTGTCCCTGGATGTAGTATCCATCGCGAAGCCCACCGAACTTTTCCTGCCCGGCCGTGTCCCACACATTGAACCGGATAGCACCACGGTTCGTGTGGAATACCAGTGGATGTACCTCAACGCCGAGGGTGGCGACGTACTTTTTTTCAAACTCACCCGTCATATGACGTTTGACGAATGTCGTTTTGCCGGTACCACCGTCGCCGACCAGCACGCATTTGAAAGTTGGCATATCTGCTTCCGCCATTGTTGTTGCAGCTGTACTCTTCGTCTGTTGCAAAAGCTTTACTTTTGTACGAGGAGCCTCCTCCGGGTCAGTGCTTCTATCCTTCCTTTAAGCTGGTACCGCTCGGCCTCACCTCAGTCGTCCAACTGGGATCCTGAGTTAGTTTAACGTTGGCTGCCTTTCGATTGGATCAACACATGCAATAATACGGCGTTCGAAGGGGGGTGGAGGGAAAACGTAAAATCAATTAATCTCCTGCTCTCTTGTTACTATGATAGGGAGAGGGAATTATAGCCTAGTTCAGTTTATAGAAGGAAGTATTGCGTTAATAAATAGCTCTTAAAAATCATTTTCCAAATTAATATTTTGACATTTGTGGACGCATGTTCCCAAAAAGTAGGTAGTTTTTTCTAGCTGAAAAATGCGGCAAAGACAATTATCGAGAAACTTCCTCGCAATGACAGGCGGTGGGTAGGAAGATTGCAAGGTTTTTTTTTTTCTATGCCAATTCCAACAACATCCGTGCTTACAATGCTGATGACGTCACGGAGGGAAATCTAATAGCTGTGTGGCGTACCAAATTCCATTGCCAAAAATAGGACCTGGTATAGCACGCACTCTGGATAAGCAAGCATGATTATTTTTCCCAATTAAAGCAACACAAACGGTGTCACATAAAATGACATCTACTTCTGCCGGGAACCTCAGCGCACCCAACCTCTGCTGCAGCTGCTGTTGATGATGCGGCTCAAGGGTCAGGTCAGCATTATGCCTTCTTTTCTATAGCCTTTTACCGCCCTTTCCGGAATAGTGCCACTTGAAACGTCCCCACCCAATTTATAGCACTTTTGGAGAAGATTATTCATTTCATAAGTGCGTTTGTCTATGGCTTGAATTTAACACTACCCTTAAAAGTGACGCAAGCTTTACATAGATAATTGAGATGTAACTTAATCGAGATACGCAGAACATGCAACGCGTCTGCAAACTAATATCCCCGGAACCGACAGTTTTTGCTTATGCTGCGAATCGGAGAAAGATCTACAACAAAGGATAGGTAGCGGCGGTGGTTGTCAAATGTACAGCACGCTTCTGTTTCTGCGCCAATATTCCCGGTGCCCGGGCTGATGCGATCGAATGGCAGATGTTCCGGTAGATGGAAACGAAACACTTGTATCGTTCAAGAACGAAATGATTAATTCGCCCAATCGCAATAAAAAAAAAACGTATAGCCAATCATATTACAAATATCTAAATAGCGGTTTAAAAGAGGCCTTCTTTGCCCATCATTTTCTCGTAAATTTCGTCATGCCGTATCTGCATCGCCACACCACTTCTTCCCGACGCCGAAGCCGGCAGAAGCTCCACAGAATTGTATGCGCGAAAAACCACCTTGGAATGCACTTTCAACAAACACTCTGCACTGCAGCCATTGCTTTTACCTTGAAATAACTGTTTCACACAACCCTAGCGATGGTAATTGTTCAAATATCGTACTATTTCAGCACTTTGGACCAATACTTACAGCAGGATAGCTTGATCACACCACGAAAAAACGCTCAAGATGACGAGCAGGGACCAGGTTAGCAAACGAACGACGTCAGGAGGCGCGAAATGTGCGGCTATGTTGACTGTTGTCCTATTCTGTCCTACGTATCACCCAAGAGCGACAGAGAAGCACGCAAGGCGGAAACTGAGCAAGAAAATTTTCTCTACAAGATAATTCCACCGACAGCTGTCAGCTGGTTTAGGTGGTTGAAATAACGGTCAAGCGGCATTCGGTTTAATTTTTAAACAAGTTTTAAACAATCTCTGTATTTCTCTTCAAATATTAATAATTTTAGGAACAATACACCTTTTGTTTCCTTTGCTCGAAATCTTTTGTTTAAATCATTACATACGGAAAATGCTTTGCTCTCAAAAACAATGATTTTCAAATTTTGCGTTTAAATTTTCGTAATTACCAAGCAAGAGGAAAACAAATTTACTAAAATCCGCTTTAAACAATATGCTAAATAAGAATGAATGAAAAACAACATTCTCATCCTTATTTATGATGAGTCTGTGGCATTATCGGTTGTGTAAACAATGTAAATGCATGTTTATAGAACACTAGAGATAACCTTGATAGGCCGTACGTTGCAGGTTCAGCGAAAACGGATTCTCATTTAGCATTCAACTCGGCGAACAATCACGATGAAATCGTTCAGTTTTACGGGACTAATGGCACCGGTGTTTACACCGTACACGAATAACAAGTGAGTTTCTGCTAAAATGGCAAGATTCGATTGTACACAGTATTCCAACTCGTTATAGTGAAAAGGTAAACATAAACGCCATCGAACCGTACGTAGAACTGCTGAAAGCGAATCATGTAAACGGTGTCCTCGTCAATGGGACCACCGGAGAAGGTATGCTGATGACCACCGACGAGCGTATGTTGGTAACAGAAGCATGGCAACGATCCTGCCAAAAACACGGCATCACCGTCATGGTTCAGATTGGCGGTGCTGCTTATCCGGATGTTGTGCAGCTGGCTCAACATGCCTCCAAAATGGACGTGGATGCGGTGCTGTGCCTTCCAGAGCTGTATTTTAAACCAAAATCATGCGAGCAGCTGATCACCTACCTGAAAGGTGTAGCCATGCATTGCCCCACAACGCCCTTTTTCTACTATCACATTCCGATGTTTACAGACGTAAATTGTAAGGCGAAGGGAATTCTGTACGCCAGTACCGAATGAAATATTTTAACACTTTTCTCTCTTGATGGTTACAACAACTCTTGTTTGGTTTAGTGCACATGCCAACGTTTCTGGATCGCGCAGAGAAGGAGATTGCAAATTTCCGGGGAATTAAATACACGAGCGGAGATTTGGAACAGGGCAGCTCGTGCTTGAAGGAAGGCCGCACCATATTCCTCGGTGCCGATACCATACTGTGCGGGGCGGTGGCTGCCGGTTTCGATAGTTTCATTATGACGACGATCAACATCTGTCCGGAAGCTGCGCTTGAGATTATCGCCGCCATGGACCGGGGCGCGGTAGCGGACGCTAGGGAAAAGCAGCGTTTGCTAAACGCACGTATTGCTGAAATTTTAGCCCACGGAGATTGGGTGTCGGCGATGAAAAAAGCGTTCCGGGAAAGATTCCCTTCGATCGAGGTTGGCACCACGCGGCCACCACTGAACATGTGAAAAGTGATCTGTATATGGTAATTAAATGAATGAAATGTATTTCCTGACAATTTTGGACAATTTTTGGTATTCCTGACAACCCGAACCCGTCGTCACACCTAATGACTGTCCATGAACTGAAGATCGGAAACGAGAAGTATCGTTTGCGGGAGTGGCCGCGGCTGAGGAGATAACACCGTCAATACCTGCTTGTCCATGTTGACGTTGGTAACACAGATAAAACCGGCCACGTTTGTCTGTATCACATTCTCGTCCGTGCTCTCGGCAAAGCTGACCGCCAGGATGTGGTGCAACAGCTGCGGGCCGGGCTGTACTGCGACCAGCTTGGTATAGTTGTCTTCCGCCTTCATGCCCAGCGGCAGGCACGAATCCGGCAGTGGCGGTGAGCCAACCTTAAATATTTTTATATCCGAAAACTTTACATCGAAGCTATGCGGGAATAGGGGCATTTTGGAGCCGTAGAAATATTCTCTAATGCGCTGATCTCTTGCCTCGGTGCGCTGCGATTTGGTGCGTTCCACAACACCACCGCTTTTCGGCAGAAACACAACCTGCACGGTGCCCTTGACATCCCGCAGCAATTCGTTGTACAGGCGCTCCTGGTCGAGCACAAAGATAGCGGTCACTTCGAATGCTTCGACGGTGTGCAGGATGTGCGAGTAGCCGGAACCTTTCACCCAGCCGCAGGTGTTGATTATCATTCCGGACGATTTGGCCTTTTTGTTCGCCTGCAACCGTTCCAGCGTCGTTTCGGCCAGCTTCGAAATCAGCACATCATAGAACGTACTGTTCGCCGACGGTGTACTATGACCGTAGTGGTAGACAAGAGGGGCCTGTTGCGAGAAGCCCTCCGCTACCGGCGCTGGTCGCTCGACGAGTAACGCACCTATGGTGCCGGGTATGGCGATTCCTCCCTGACCCACATCCAAGTCGACGAATATCGGGCGTCTACCCAGCCGCACTGCATAGTTCAAGAATATGCGGCACAGCGTGGTCTTTCCGACATCGGTGGGGCCCACTACCATCACGATTGGTCCCTGTGCGTCCTCCTGTTCGGCTTTGTTGCGCAGATGCTCCAGAGCAGAGTTTGCATTCAGGTACATAACCATGGGAGTTTCTTTGGCAACGTACGCCACGTCCGGCTTGCCGCGCAGCTCGATCGTACAGCCGTGGTAGGTAAAGATCGCTACCTTGGCACCGGTAACGAACTCGTACGGCTTTTTTACCACCAGTTCGGTCCCGAACAGTTCCGCTTGTCCATTGAGCAGCTAGAAACAGGAAAAACGGTATTACTCATTCTTTGCTGACGCAGTACCTGCGTCGGTTGCGCGTCTACCTACCACAACAGTGACTTTTTCGTTTTTGTTTTCTATTTCAAACCGCAGCTCCGAATCGGACTCCAGCTTGTAGTCCGTCCTGGGGACGGCTTTGTCGTCCGTCATGATGCCGCCAGAAGAGAGTGTGTTTTAATTGTACTGCGCGTATTAAATCAGCACGATTAGTTCATGCCTAGATGAACGTGTACGCGATCTCGTTACCCGTTTTGTTTACCCGGTTGGTTGACAGCAATAAACGTCATATGTAGCCAACAGCAAAACATTGATTACGAAACTGCGTTGCCAGTTGCACCTCTTCTACGGCATATCGATACGGCATAGAGTGCTCTGGGGAAAGCCATGATTGCCACAACCCTCCGCCAGCTGGTGGGCCGCTCACTTTTCACCGCACAGCAACATTTGGTAAGATTTCAGAGCGGTGTCGATGGGCCCGGTAGCGTACCGAAACCCGGCGTCGCAAGCCCAGACACCATATTCGACAAGATAATCAAGAAGCAGATACCGGCAGATGTAATTTACGAAGACGAGAAATGCATTGCGTTCAACGATGTTGCTCCTCAAGCGCCGGTTCATTTTCTTGTGATTCCAAAGAATAAAATTGACAAGCTTGAAAACAGTACGCCCAATCAAACGGAGGTATAGCAGCAACGTTTCAGTACACAGACCAACGAATCGGGAGAGAATAATTAACATTTATTTGATTCTACTTTTTGCAGATATTGGGGCATCTGTTGCATGTTGCCGGGCAGTTGGGAAAATCAAAAGCTCCCAAAGGCTTCCGGCTGGTGATAAATAATGGTGACCATGGATGTCAAACAGTGTACCATATACACCTACACGTTATAGGCGGACGCCAGCTCGGGTGGCCTCCCGGGTAATTGTATCGCGAACTGCACGTAACAGAAGCAAATAAATGGACCATCCTGTGGTTATCCATTTCCATCCTAAATATTCTGATTTTCTGATCCGACCACCGTTGAAGGAGTTTAAAAAAAAATCGATGACATCCGAAACACAGGCTGACAGTCCTCAAAGTGGACGGACTGTCAATAGTCAGCAGAAAGCAAAACAAAGTCAGAGTAAACAGGTTCGATACGAAAACAAAACAATACTTGCACTTTCTAACCCGTTTTTTGCGCTGTTCCAGATCAAAATGAGCGACCAATCCAGCGAGGCGTTAAGTGGTCCCAATGATAGCGCCATACCAGCCACAGCAGTGGAAGCTGAGCAGGACAGTGAATCAGACTCATCCATTAGCTGTGCCAAACAGACCGCTGACAACAATGATGATGAGTGTCCAAAAACGATCCCGTTCACCGATGCCAACGATAGCCCGAGTGCAGGGGATTTGGCTCACGCTACGCGCTGTAATCTGAAGGTGCGTACGAGGTGCCATCGACTGCAGAATCGCTCATCCCCGTACAGGACGATACGCCCGTCGGCGCTACTCGTCTCCCGCTTTCTGGAGGCCGTTTCGCACAATAACACGGAAAAGGTGCAGGAAATGATACAGCAAGGTATGTCACCGAACACGTCCGAAAGCTACTTCAACCGGTCTGCGTTGCATATTGCGTGCAGCAGAGGATTCCGAGACATCGTTCGCCTCTTGCTGGAGAACGGTGCCAACCCGAACATACGGGATAAAAATATGAACACACCGCTGCACTTGGCCTCCAGCACGGAAAGTGTCGAGGTGGTACAGATGCTACTCGATTACGGCACCAACGTGCTGCTGAGAGATTCGAATGGTTTGCTTGCGCTGGACTTTTCAATCGGTAAGCTCCGGCTCTCGGAGCGACTCATCTCCAAAATGCAAAAGCTTACGCAAAGCGACATACACAGGCATCGTGAAAAAACGGCCGACGTTTGCGAACGAATTTTTGCCGTATTTAAGCAGCAGGTCCGAAACCTCGATCTGCCAAGGCAGGGCCTGGACCAGGAAAAGCTGGAACAGATGCTGAATGATTTTTCCGAACAGCTCGGCAAGGTGCGCCAACGGCAAATCGATCTCGATTCCATCGTCGATCAGATCAGCAATCTGAAGGTGAAAAGTGAAATTGATAGCGACGTCAATTCGTTGCTCTCCACCCTGCAGCAGTTCACTCTCTAAACTGTGAACGGACACTTATTCACGGTGCAAGATCAAACGGTTTCATGCGCGCGGATTACATTCCATATCCATCTAATACATGTATAGGCCAAGTTTCTATGTAATGTGTGTATGTGTGTGGGTGTGTGTGTGTGTGTAGGTATAATAGATTACTTTCGTTTCGGCTCTCCCCATTGTACATTCAGGTGCTTTATGTAGAATAAATAATAAGCTACACTATACGCCTTTATTTGCGTGGTTTCTGGGTGCGTTCGATTTTTTCGCCCCGCTTTCGCTTGTTTAACGGATTCCGCGGATCGTACACGTCGTACCAATCGTCGTCCTTAGTGGCGGCATCTTTCGCTAGGATTGGATCCTTCTTTTCAAACTCCAACCGGTGCGAAAGCCAATTGTCTCCCCGAATGTCCTCCTCTTCGTCGACGGCAGCACTGGCTTGCGACTCAGGATCCCGCTCATGGGCGGAATGGAGCTTGGATTTGAACTTTTGCAACAGCTCCATGGTGAAGTTTTCCCGCGAACTGCCTTTCTTGGGCACCTGTTTGGTTTTCTGTGTGTATTCTTCCTGCACCTTTAGCACCTCGTCCATCACTTCCTTGCGGGACGATTTTTTGGACACCTTCTTCTGCTCGCTCTCCTTATCCTTGTCCTTGGAGCGTTTGTCCGTGTGATAGTCGCGCTTGAGTTTCGTTATCTCCTGTCGGATCTTTTCCGCTTCCTGCTGTTTAGCTTTCTTTCTCTCGCTTCCAAGACCGTATTCGGAATCGGAATCGCTTTCGCTTGCATCCGATGCGGCCGGTTTCCTCTCTACTGCTTTCTCGTCCGGTTTACGCTTCAGCTTTTCTCGCACACTTTTTGCACCGTCTTTGTTCCGCGAAGCCTTCGTTGAAGTGCGACGCTGTTCCGCGTCCTGTTCATCACTTTTGGGTAAGGAAACTGCCTCATCGTCAGACGAATCCACCCGTCGACGGGTTTTCGATTCCTCTTCCGCATTGGTGCTTGCCGTTTGCTTGCTCAGCTGGGGATCGTCCAGCACGTCGTGCGATGATTTTCCTCGTCCGGATGCATTTTTCTGTACATACACCTGAGTTTCCAGCTCTTCCTCTTCCGCTTCATCACCGAACGATAGAAGCCCAAAGTTTTTAACCCCTTTCTCCTTCTTCTTCTTGGTTGCGTTCTCGTTTTCCTGTTTCCATTTGCACCGATCCGCATCGCCCGTGCGCCGTGGTACGATGTCGTCGAATGGGTTGTTTAGTACCTCCGTCCGAATGATACGATGGGTAAAGTGCGGGCGCTCATTTTCATACACTTCGCCTTCTTCCAGCTTCAGCATGTTGTATATCGTGTCGCCCGCAACCTTCCCAAACAGTGTGTTCTGGTTCTGCAGTTCCGGCGTTGGTCCCATGGTGAAGAAGAACTGTGAGGCGTTATCGTTTCTGCCGGAATTCGCCATACCCACCAGCCCGCGTCGAACGTAGCGCAGGCGGGAGTGAAACTCATCCTTGAACGGATGGCCGAACACCGATTCGCCTCCAGTGCCGTCGCCATTCGGGTCCCCTCCCTGCACGATGAAGCCTTTCACGACACGGTGAAAGATCGTCCCGTTGTAGTAGCCTTCCAGGCATAGTTGTATAAAGTTCCGGCAAGCCAACGGACATTCCTTCGACCAAAGCTCTATGTCGATGTCGCCGACAGATGTTTTTAGTAGAACCTGCAAGGATGCAAACGTATCGGTAATGCTAATGGACTTTCGGTTTGTCGGTGTGGTGAACAGGACGATACCTTGCCCGACGTCGGTGGCTCTTGTATGTAAATGTTGCTCATCTTAGGTTAGCAAGTGCTTTTCCTGAAACTTTTAAAATTATTTACTGCTGCGAAGCGGAGGCAACGCACCAAAGTGAATTGTTTACAGAAGGCTTGTTTACGTTGATGCGTTTTGACATTTCGTTTGACGTTTGCAAGGAGTCGAAACACGTTGAGAGCTACCGACGAGAGCTGGTGCATCATGTCCGAGGCGAAGAAAATAAAGTTAGACTCAACGGAGAAAGGATCGCAACAATGGAAAGCCAAGCATGGAAAAGCAGGCAAGCGCAACTATTACGCGAAGGTGCGAGACGACAATGGCACAGGCGATGGACCGAGGGACCGCTGCATGAAACCCGGCCACCGAGGAATTCTGGTAACGTGCAACGGGCACGTTCGTGACTGTGTACGCGACAGCTATCGCATCCTGAATGAATACGCAGACGAACTGTACGGACCGGTTGAAACTCCACGCTGCGAAGATAAGAACCAGCCCGACGGTGGCAGCGACGAGGAGGACATCTCGGTCAAGCTGCAGAAGGAGGCGGAAGCGGCCGGTAAAAAGCGTAATGCAGCATCTTTCCGCTTCCAGAGCGTGGAGAGTGGGGCCATGAACTGCCTCTTCATCCAGACCGTGCTGCCCGATCCGAACGAGATTGTCGTGAAGCTAATGCGAGATTTGAGCGCTACCAAAAAGCACAAATCCCGCTTCATTCTGCGAATGTTGCCCATTCAGGCGGTGTGTCGTGCGAACCTGAAGGACATCATGGATGTCGTTGGGCGATTAGGTGACCAGTACTTTCTGAAGGAGCCTAAAACGTATGCCATCGTGTTTAACCGTCGGCTCAACAATGACCTCTCGCGGGACGACGTAATTCGCGAGCTGGCCGATCTCATCACGTCCAAGAATGCGGGAAACAAGGCGAACCTGAAAAACCCTGAACTGGCGGTCATTGTGGAGGTTATCAAGGGGTTGTGCTGCATCGGCATCCTGCCCGAATATTACCCACTTCGGAAGTACAATGTTGTGGAACTCGTCGCTGCACGGGACCCACCGTCATCTTCCGCGACGGAACCTGCCAACGCGAAGGAGGTACAGGAAGCAGGGGAAACCGTGAACGAGCAACCGGAGCCAGAAGAGCAGATAAAAGCTGCCGCCGCTGGGGAGAAAGCAAACTCGCCCAAAATAACGACTCCATCCGACGAAGCTTCCGGGTAAGAAGAATGTTTATTAATCAAGCAATGATGGTAATGTTTAATAGAAAAAAAAGTACATAACGTTAGTGAATTCTAATAAAAACGATACGAATTTGTGCACACATAATTCGTCTGTAAACGGCCTTTGTCGGCCTTCTTCTCCGACAACCTAAATCGTCAATGCTTCGATCGCTTATGTTGCCCCGCTGCAGCAGAATGTCCCTCTATCGCCGTACTACACTTGGAATTTGTGTTCTGGATCTCGCTCAACGGTGGAGCGCTAGGGGTAACGAAGTTGCTCGAACGCTTCCGACTTGGCGGCGTCTTGGTGGGGGAATACTGTTTCAGACACTCCACATCATTGAACACGACCTGCGCACCTCCACCGCTGGTAGGGATCACGTCGCCCTTGTACAGCTTCGTTTCCAGCTCACCTTCAGTGTCGGCATCCTGCGATATTAGACAGTACTTGGTAGTCTTCTGGGCTAGCACATCCTTGTCGGTGAGCTTGGTGACGGACTTGGAGTTGCAATAGTACGGCTGCAGAATGGTTCCCAGTGGAACGGGATTAGCAGCACGATGTTCCAGCCATCGTTCACCGGTCGAGCGCGATCGACGATGTCTACCGTTTGCAACTGCCGTGCCGGGCTGTTCAAGAAACAAGGAGGGCAACCATTAAAATACCGAAGCTATGTGGGCCGTCCCAGTCGGAGGGAAAAGAACTGGACAGACTTACCCTTGATCCGCGCGGCGTAGCGTACACAGACACCAGCGACTTTACGTTCGGCGTTGACTCCAGCTTGTGAAAATCTTTATCGACGCTGCTCGAGCGACCACGCGCTGCGATTGGCGTGCCCTGAATGATTTCCGACACCAGCCGGAGACGCTCCTCCTTGTCCCGCATTTCGTCCTGCAGTTTGTTTTTCTGCTCCATCAGCTTTATCTCGAGCTCGCGGCTCATCTTCTCCGATTCGACGGCTATCTTGGACGTAAACTTCTTGCGCTGGCGTTCCTTTTCGAGCTCCCTTTGGCTCACGAGCTGGGTCTTCTGGTTGAGCTGCGTCTGCAGTTCCCGCACGCGCTCTTCCAGTTGCCGGTTGCGACGGTTCAAATCGTCAATCGAACTCTCGTAAACTACGACCTTGTTCTCGAGCGCGATGATTTTCTGCTTGTTCTGGGCCAGCACTCCCTTGTATGAAGTGTTTTCGGTACGTAGCGACAAATTATCACTCTCCAGCTTGTGCATATTCATGCGCAGTCGATTCTGGCGGGCATTAAAATCTTCGCGGAGCAGTTTGCGCTTTTGAATTCTCAGCTCTAACACTTCGGAGAGCTTCCGCACAAGCTCGTCGCTTTCGGCCGATCCTAGCTTCATGTCTGCCACGAACGGCTCCAGACTGTACACCAGCCCAAGATCGAACTCCATATGATCACCGTTGGATTCGGTGGCCCCAGCGAACGGTGTATGAACGTGGTGCTGATGGTTCCTTTCGGCCATATCGCCAATGGCCATCTTAAACAGCTGATTGGCCTTACGGCGCCCGGGCGTAAGGCCCATGTCGACCTTCATCGGTGTGGGTCGTGCTATTTGTACGTCCTGCGTCATTTCGGCGAACTTCATCACCTGGGCCGTTTCGTCGTAATCTTCGGCCCGCGGATTCACGCACACAATCATCCGCACCTGGCCTTCGCCATCGAAATAGTTCTTGAACAGGTGGGTAATCTTCGAATCACGGTACGGCACCTTCTTACCGCCGCATGTTTGCTGGTTTTCGCGCAAGATCTCCAAACATGTTCGCAGAGTCATCAAGCTGTTGTTGATGTTGCCAGCCTCACGCAACCGCTGTCCAGTGTTGCCCGTCCGGTTCGTGCGCTCGCTGCCGGCCAAATCTACCAACGAAAGCTGACTCACGGTAATGGCGTTACGATCCTGCACCACGTTCTCTCCTTGCACGTCAACCGGGGCTTGTACCAGTCGGATGGTAAAAACGGAATGGGATCGACTGGATTCGGCATTAAGAATCGTGTGTCCCATGCGCTTCCGCTTTTGGCCAATCTGGAACAGCTCTAGTGCCTCCTCGACGGATTTAACCTCCACCTCCGTCACGCCGTGCACAAACATATTGTGTTGCGCATCTTCGCGAACCATTTTGCTCTGCAGCGTCCTGAAAGGGAGACGAGCAAAAGTACATTAATCATTGCATCTATGCGGGGGACTCGATGTGATTTCATACTTTTGAACGGTGGTTTCTTCTAACAAATCGTACACACTGTTGTTGTATACTTCAACATAATTTATAAACACGGCGTAAATGTTGTCCTCCTCGATTCCACTGATTTCGGACGGCTCCACCGAAACTTGAGACGCCACCTCCTGGTCCAGGTCCTTCTTTCTCGTAGATTTGGTCAACTTGGCGTTCAATTCGGCCTGCCGCTCGAGCAATACCTCTGCCTCGGTCAGTATATCAAATCCATTCAGCCGATCCGACTTGAATGTGTACTTTTTGGCCTGATAGTCCGCTATGGTGCGGAACAGCGCATCCAAACAGCGCGGCATGATGCCGCGATGCTGTAAATCGCCGGTCATAGTGTACGTTTTGCCACTGCCAGTGACACCGTACGTGAACAGCAGCCCATTTCGGCCACGAATCAGTCCCTCCACGAGCGGCTGCGCCACACTCACGTACACCTCATGCTGGCGCACGGCGTCGCCGAACACGCGCTTAAAGATGTACTGCGTTTCCTTCAGATTAGCGATCTTATAGTTGATGGCTATTTCCGGGGGTGTCAAAACGACCGTATGAGGATCGGTGACGCGCAAACAAGTAAGATCGGACTCGCATGGTGGCGGTCGAACGCGGCAGTACACTTGGACAGGATCTTTTCCCAAGTTGTTGCCAGAATTTCCACGACTTTTGATAGCCGACTTCGGCAATACCTTCAAAGGTGTTTTCTGCCGCCTGAAAGAGAAATGATTTGCACATGAACTATCATTCCGACCAAGCTACAGCGCACAGCGCACTCACATTGTCTTCATTGTCCAAACACTGATACCGTCCCAGTATGAGGTAAAATGCTTTCATGAGAATTAACACGATTTCGCTATTATGATGCACGTAGAGAGAGGAAGTTTATAATACACGTTGTATTCGGATAAAAATTTACAACACGCACTGGTTGAGGGAAACGCTGCTCCGCTGGGGTTCGTTGATTACCATTGAATGTTCGTTATGTTTAAAAATGTCAAACCGTTGACAGCGAGACACACAACGGAATCGTCAGGCTGGACCATATTTGACATATGTAGCGAAAGACAAAGAAAACATCGCACGAACGGTTCGATTTGATTTTGGGTCGAATATCACTGATACATAATTACTGCATGCTTTATTCAGTAATTGTAATATAAAAACATATAAGATATTTAATTTATACCGTATTTTTCAAGTTTTTGTGCTTTAAGATAGAGAATTGTAAACATATACTCTCATTTTGTAAAAAAAAAAATCATCGCACAAGCGAAAGATTTCATTTGACTTTTCCCACAGTCACCATATACATTTATATACCTTGCGTACATTTACTTTTCCAGTTGTTTTCGTGAAAGCAATCGCAGGAAGCGTCTGTAGTTCGTAG
>KI920758.1:0-16153 GCA_000473525.2 Anopheles melas | reverse complement strand
CTCCTGATCTAAATGAAACAACTAGTACACGTTCACGTTCATGAAAATGAACCGAAATGCCCACGCCTACTATACAGGCATTCGAGACTTACTCAGTATCACGCAGCTGGATAGTCAACCCCTGCTACGGGGAGACGGTCCATTCGGTACATAGACTTGAACCCGTCGTTGTTGTTAAGTCGTACGAACTGACGACTGTACCAGGAGACCGCCCCACACACCTCTCATCCCTGTACACCTGGATTGAAAAATTGTGATAAAAATCATTCTTAAACATCATTTTTGTCATTACTGTCTTGTAAAAATCGACCATAGAGTGGTTGTAGTGTTTATTGTTCAAATCGTTACTCCAAGGCTTAATTTAACCTAAACAAAGCATCATGAATACCAAGTTAATTGTAAGATTTTTCCGTTTTTTTTCTTCCTTCCGCTACAGTTTGGATGACCAGATGATGTAAAAACAACAAACAAACAATCAACACCACCCTATTTCCCCGTCGCACTGTAACAAACGAAGCATCACACACTGCCACACAGGATGGCGCTCCGCCTGCGCAAGGATGTGCAGAAAGCATCCTACTACGTCTGGTTTCTCGGCGCCCAGGAGGCGAAGGCGCTGCGCGGTACCCGCACCCTGCTGCCGATGATACCGCGCATGGTGGAAAAGTCGAAGGAACAGGAACCGCTGAAGGTTACGCTGCAGGTTTCGCACAAAGGATTGAAAATTGTACAGGTAGGGCGGTACACAAGCATGGTGCTTACGGTGTTTGCGCGTCACCCACGCGCTGCAACCAACTACAAACGGCTGCGTTGCTTACTTTACCTTCCCATTGACAGGGCTCGGCCAAACACTTTATACCGCACGGGGCGATCACCTGCTCGGTGCAGACGGAAGACATTGTCGCCTGCACGCTGCTGCTGTACAATCCGGCCACCAAGTGTCCGCTGCACGTGCACGCCTACCGCTGCGACTCGGAGCTGACCGCCCAGGCCCTGCACGACCAGCTGCAGGTGCTGATCAACAGACCGGAAAACCAGAAACGATTCACCGAACTGGAAGCACGGTAAGTTACACAGTAGTCGTCGTCGTCGTCGTCGTCGTCGTTTGTCGCGCCGTTAGTGTGGCACAGGGTGGTCCGGTTTGGCGACCGTGTTTTACGTACGAAATAAATAATGAACGTAATGGAGAAGGAAGTCAACGAGTCGAGCAGCGGGCTGGTTATGCTAGTTTGCCGTCGATCGTCTCATACACTGTAAAGAGAGGCAGGAAGAGCGATTTGTTGCCATGTATTTGCTTCCAGAGATGGAAGTTTTTGGAACAGAGGGTTTGTTGTTTTCGTTGCTTCTCTACTCCCGTCGCGGTCCTAATGTGGTTGATTTGTTGCTTCGGAGGTGAAAAAACACTTGCCCGTAGCAGCAGCTAACAGTATTATTGGGCTGACGTGCGTAACGAATGTCGACAAACTCCCGTTAGAGGACGAAGCTGGCCTGTGGCTGGAGGCTTGATCCAGATTCGATCGACGTCAGATTGAAGGCGCGTGTTTGTTGCTGTACCGTCGTGCCCTACTGCCGGGGCAATCTCATCTCCCGACAAAAAAAAAAACAACAACCGGAAATCGATACATTAATACTGTGTTTTAGAATTAGTTTATCGCGTTTTTTCATCTTCACCAGCATCTTGCAATCGATGTAAATTGCGCCCTTTAATCTCCGCTTTGTGTACTTAAAAAGCATTAAGCACTGCATTAAGAGCGCTCTTCTCGCTTCTCTGTTTAAACCGGCGTGCAGCAGTTGTTCTAAAGGTGTTTTAAATATTATCCCACCACCTCACCCAAGCATAATAGAGCAATTTATGGGAGAAATTTCGGTGCTGCAGCTAACGGTATGAAAATTCACCCCGAAACGCTTCACTCAACTCACTACACCTCCGCGGTTGGGAATGATCGTACCAGAAATCATAGCTGCGATCATACATAATCGCAATCAACAAATCTTCAGTGCCCCGGGGAGTGGCCGAGATGTGTTAAAACAATCCGTCAAAATATACTCCCTTTGCGTGGGCGGGGGGGTGATCCGGTGGGTTCCGGTGGGAAGGTTCTAGCGATCATGGGGGGTGCGATCGTTAGAAGCGGTTTTGTTTTTCATTAGTTTGCTACGATTACGATCGTGCCCGTTACCACATTTCGCAACTGATTGATAGCCGTTTTGAAGTGTTTCAGTGTTCCAGTTGTCTGGGTAGGGCAAGAAATGGTCCCGAAAAATGTCTATAATTACCGAACCGCTTCACGCACAGGCTAATGCACGATCCGTTCAGACGGAGCGTTGCATAACCGTGCGGTGGGTACTAACGGTGGGTCTTTCCTCTCCCCCCCCCCCAAATAATTAGGTAAAGCAGGAGTAACTAACAGCAACTACCAACTAGTGAGTGAGTAAAATAAAGAAAGGAAAAAAGCCAGGAACGCACAAGCCGTGTAAAATATCGTCACATCAGTTACGCGTCCAAACCCCAACACCAAACAAAAAAAAAATCCCCAAAATTACCCCGTTGACGCATTTTTCGCCCGCCATGCTGATGGTGGAAGTGTAACGACACTAGACGCTGTAGCAAAACGCCTCTCCCCTTTTTGGGGGAGCGCCAAGGAAAGGAAAGTGCGACACACACACACACATACAAACTGCAGGTGAAAAATTATCTCACCGCGTAATTAAAATGCGCTGAAACGTGGTGGATTAGTGTCGGGCGCTAATCGTTGATAGTGTGTGCGCGGTGTCGGTGTACCGCTTCAATCAAACGCGGCCGATGTTGGTGGACGGTTTCACACGCAATCTGGGTTTGACGGGATGAGGGGTCTTGCTGGGTGCAATTCGGTACGAAAAATTAGAGAAATGGCTTTGATATAGCAATGGCCAATGATTCGCAAACTTTGAGACAGAGAGCAGGAGAGAGGTGGCGAAAGAGAGAAAGGTGGAGTGGAAAAGTGTTAGTATGACATGGAGGACTGGCAGGCCAATCTTTGACCGGGTTGTTGTTTCTTCTTCTTGTTTTTTGTGTTGCCTTTTATGCCCCCCAAAGTGAAACTGACGATTTTGACGTTTACGACCATTTTAAGATTTATTGCTCTCTTTTTCTAAGGCTCTCTCTCTCTCTCTCTCTGTCTCTCTATCTTTCGCCATCGGCCGGTCGGGGAGTGGTCCCTGGTAGAGAATGGGCATAGTGGAATGTCTGATCTGGTCACCTCAAACCTGAGCGGCGAAATGCGGGTGTGCGTGTGGACCATTTTCTTTTTCGACCGCTTCGGTATGTATTGGGAGCGGCCGCACCCCCCCCCCCCCCCCCCCCTTCCCGCCTGGTGAAGCACATGGGGGAGCCGTGGGATTATGAAATGCGATGCAATTGGTGGCAACCGATCAAACGATCGACGAACATGCGCCTGCATTATGCGTGTCTCTCGCCAGCTGTGTCTCGGTGCGTTTTGCCTCGTAAACGGCCGTGCCTTAAAAGAGCGTTTTTTTTTGCGTTTGCTTTCCCGCGGCTAGGCGTTTGAGCCACCTGTTTGAGTGGTTTGAGCCGTTTGAGTGATGCTGTACACAGCACCAAGCATCGTGGTTTGACTCGCTCGGGTCGGTGATCTGCTGATCTGCAGCACTCGCTGCTCGCTTACGTCGAGCAATTACCGTTTTGGACCAAGTTTTTTTCTAATTACCGCTCACCACAGTACGGTGTGTGTGCGTGTGTGTGTGTGTGTGTGTGTGTGTGTGTGTGTGGATGCTGCCATGTAAGTCTTCGGCTCGTAAAAACAGTCCATTAGTAGTTGCCCAACGCCAGCAGGCAGATCCTTATGGTGACTTTCACTGCACTGGGCTTGTTGGCAGTTTCGCAAAACTAGGTGTAGATGGGTTTGCCCACTTACCCCGGCCATCGAGGAATGTGACCGATTTTGTCGCGCTGGTGACAACGGCACCATTTAGAAGGAAAAAAACATGCAATAATCGGGCCCTTAACCGATAAACCCGCTCCGGGAAAAGATGCCCAAGTCGGTCATCGGTCGGGCAGATTACATCACGATAGTGTGCGCGAACGGTTTTGTTAAGAAAAATGTCTGTCATTTGCCACCGATCGGCGGCGGTGGCGGCTGTTCGGATGGTGACAACTGTTGCGCAATCGTTTGCGCATCGAACGGTCAAGATGGGGTCAATGGGGTGGAAGACACGGGATGCCGAGTCGTCCCGCCATTGCATCCTCATCTCGTCGATAGCCCGATGGGCTTCTGGGTCGATACATGCGGCCGCACAGCACGGTTGCGTTGCGTAACGTCTTTTATCGATCTCGTCCCTCTCGATTCGAGGCTCAAGGTATTGAGGTATCGAGGACGTGGTGCAGTTCTTGGCGCTTGGGCACGGGTCGTGGCCGGGGTTTCGTTTGCTAATGAACGCTAATCAATGGCCCCATTCTTGTCTCCTTCACGGGAAAATCCTTTTGAGGCACAGGCGACCGGGTAACGTAATCGGGTGGTTTTGGGCACGATTGGAAACGGGTTACGGGGACAAATAGTGGTAGCAAAACCAGTAGCGACATTAACACACTACTCGAATGACATAAGCAAAGCAACAATTTTCATGCTAGATTGAAACGCCCGGAAAGAGTTTGCGCCCAACCAGCGGCACCATGTCAAAGCGTTTATGTCATGTTATTTAACTGTCAAATCACATCAATCGCTACAAGTGAACAGTTTGAGTGGCACAGTAAGCAGCGCCTGAGGACAGCGCCATCTAGGAGCAAAATTTGCTTTCCAAAAAGAGTATACATCCGTACGTAATGATTATTGTTAGTTTCAAACACATTTCCTCCTCGTCAATGCATTGCAAGACTGATCACACTCGACCACTGACTCTGTTTGCATGGTTAAATTTATTATTGTTGTGCAGTTTCGGTTACATACATGTGTGCTTCCCCTTTTCCGCATTTTCCGGACGCATCGGCTCAGCTCGAGCTCTCCGTAAGCGAGTCGAATGCTGGCGCAACGGTGGTGCGCTTTCTGCGCCGAATCCGTATCATTCGCGGGTTAGGGCCGGGTGTGGTCGTGGTGACCTTTTTACGGCGCTTCCGAACCATGCGCGGACCGGCAGTCGAGGACACACTGTTGTGTGACTCCGTGACGGGTGCCACCGTCGTCACCACCGGTGTAGTTGCATTTTGCTGCTCCTCCGGGTAGTCATATTCGGGCGTACTCTCGTATTCGGCCTCTTCGTACTCCAGCGCCGCGGCGGTAGTGTTTGGTTCGGTTGTGCTGGAGCTTACAGCAGGATTCTCAGCGGTTGTCGTGTTGGACGTGTCGATTGTGTTGCTGCTGGCTACGGTCGTTGTGGGTTGGACGTTGTAAAAGCTTAACGGTAACGAGTACAGTTGATATCCATAGAGTGACAACGGCGATACCGCTGTCGTCGGCCGGGGAGGCTGAGGGAAAACTCAATGAAAAGTCAAGCAATGTACGAATGGTGCACAATGAAGAGTGAAAACTTACCATGCGAAGCAAAATCGAAGGAGTGGTCGTTCGTACCTGCGGTCGTTGCGTTGTGGTTTTTTGACCGGGACGCCGCGTCTAAGGGACTCACAGATAGATCCAATTAGAATGATGTTGGAAAAAGAATGGTACTTTACTTACCATACCTTGCTGGATTTTCTGCAATCAAAAGGAAAAGCTTTCAGTGGTAGTCGCGTTTAGTAGAGAACAGAGATCAAAATGAGTGCCTACCTGCGGTATTACACGTGGTTTCGTAGTCGTCCTGCCCTGCAAATTGTACAAAGTTTGTAAATACTTTGTTGCAAAAAGTAATGTATTAGAATCGTTTTCTGTTCTTCATCTATCTAGAGCCAAAGTTGACAAACATAGCTTACAAGTATTGCCCCCTGGGACGTTATAGGAGGAAGCTGTAAAAATGGGAACCGAAAACAATTCTTGTACACACGGAAACCATCATTCCCAAGCGAACAGTTTCAACTTACTGTTGGAGGCTGTATGGAATTATGGATTTAGCATAGACAGAGAGAGATAGAGAGGTAAAAGGTAACATAAATAACGCTTACAATTAGCTAGGAACATGTACCTGTATGGATCTGGCTGTAGTAGTGGAAAATTTGCCTTTCGGTCCGCTGGAAAGTCTCTGAAGAAGTTTTGTGAGATTTTTATGAAAAAGTACTACGATTAATGTTTAGTTACATTATTAAAACAACACATACCAGGGCCGTTTTAGTAGTTCGTGATGTTTTAGTTCGTGCTTTAGGACCTGCAACAAGCTGCTAGGTGGTAGGAACAAACACACAACATTTAACGTTTAATCAAACAAGGGCATATTTTGCTGTGTTACCTGACCGGATCGTTTCGTAGTCGATCTTCTACCGGCAGCCCTGATAGGCTACATAAAGGATAAGGATAAAGTTATTTCAATGTGTCACACAGCAAAACATGTACTTCTTCAACACTTAAGCTACCTTTGCGGAACGCGCTGTTGTTTTGCCTCTAGCGACCATTGTATTAGGCTAAAAAATGCGAAAACAGGACATTTGAAGGCAATCGAGAGATGAACCATTCCACGAAAGCTTACCGTTCTTCTAGTGATGGTGGTCATCCTCCCACTGCTACGCGTTGTTTTTCTGGGTAGCTGCAACATTCTCCATTGCTTCGTATCGTTGGCGTTAGATGCGACATCATCGTCCGTAGTAAGCGACCCTAACGCCAAATTCTGACCACGTGGAACAAGATTCAGTTTACGGCTAAGCTGCCGATTCCAGCGCACTAATCACTCACCTGGTAGAATAGGCAAAACACTGCCAACAGTAACCACTTGGGATCCATCGCTTCCCAATAGGAGTAGTTGTTGTTCTGCGCTACTGCATTGCTCAAACGGCACTGGAAACGGTGCGGGTAGAAAGCTTATATTAAATTACTTCAATACTGTAATCGAACCAGCTTAATGTGCCGAATACCTTGTAGCTTGTTTTGCGCCACCGCTAACGAGCTATTAACGAGTGCTTTAGCTGTTAGCGTATCATTTTGGTATTACTCTCAATTAATTATTATTATATACTCTGAAATTACTGGTACATTTGACATTGAGGCAGAGCGACCATACATCATTGCCATTGAAGCTCATCCTCCAAAACCAATCCAATGGATGGCCAGAATTTATTAGCCAAAAGGGCTTATTACCCTTCTCACCAAAATGACAAAATAAAAGCTCAACCACCGAAATATCCTAATATCTGGCACAAGCGGCTCTTTGGCCACCGCTGGCTAATGGGTGCGCTTCCAGGACGCCTTACTTATTGCGCCGTGTGCTAAAAGGTTAGCATATCTTGATCGAATTAAAGCGGCATTGCACCATTTCCCATGGCGCTAGTGGAGTAGTGGAGCAGTATTGTTACGAACAAATCCATTAAATATAAGATGCCAAGCCAGCTCAAAAAAAAAAAAAAAAACCCCAGCAGGGTAGCTACACTTACAAGCACGGGGCGATACGGACGGATCTTTTTGGTCAAAACCTTGACGATGAGCGTACGCAGTGAAGAAACAACCATCGCAATAGCTGCTGCTGCTGCGCTACAGCTGGAGTGCGTCGTTTTCATCTCGAATTTATCTCGAAATGATCGCATTACAAATTACCACGATCCGCTCTATCTTTGCTCCCCCTCGGTGATGATATCTGTCATCCACCCGGCACCCGGAATGGGGCGGATGATGATAAAGAAACGAAAACTATTTCACATCTCACCCCGCCTTATTAGTATGGCCCTTACCCAGGGGGGGGGGGGGGGGTGGGGGCAGGAAAAACCTTCCTTGATGAATTGAATGCAGCACCCAGTCGTAGCGTTTTATTTCGTGTTCATGTTTTTTGCATTTTCCCGCCACCAGCGGCAGCAGCTGCAAGCTGTTTCCCAGCTGCAACCGAGCGCTGGTGGCGCTTGCCGCTCCTCACACTTTGCGCTTTGTAATTATGGTCGCGCGAGTGCGGCGAGTTGATGGATTGAGAAACCGTTCATGCTCTTGTTTTGGGTGAACTGCTAACCTCTCAACCTTCTCCCCCTTTTTGCGTTGGTGGGCTGCATTAACGGCGATTGCACGCCCCCGAAGATGTGGCCTTATCCAACGCTTTTCACGTTGGATTGAGGTCAGCTACAGTGCGATCGTTTTTGTGCGATGCCGACAGATTGGTTTTGGCCGGGAGGAGCTTAGAAAACGGGCTGGGGAACCCAGAACAGAACATTCTATGCTGCGCATGCATGTTCCAATCCGTGCCCATGGTCCCGCTTGGCTTTGTTCCTGATAAAACCCCACCGCATGTGCTGTCTCGAGGCACGAAAATTTCAAACATTTCCACGAAATGCAAGATTCTCTCGCTCAAGTTCACATTAGGCGGGAAGGCGTGTACCCACTGTACACAAATAATTATTACCCGTCCGGTGCTTGTATAACAACCACACGCTCGTGTGGCACTCGACTGCGATCGTCGAACACGTGATCAATCGTGCACGATCGCATTGAACCCTCTCCTGTGCTAACGTCGTGGTGGAAAGGCGTCCTCCCCAAAAAAATAAACAACAAAACCATTCGGGAATCGGAAATCGTGAGCCGCGATTTAACTCCACCACGGCGAGGGTTATTGTTTCATCGTGCGTTCATATGTGTGTACAAAAAGTGAACGGACATTGCCTTTCCGCTGTAAAAGTGTTTGCTTACTGCACCGTTTTTACTGCTGCACGATCGAATTTGATCGGGGTTAAGTGGCGTGATCGGGTTGACAGTTGCGGCGATGGGTTCACTTGGCGGAATGGCGTAGTTCATACATAACCTTCGTTCGGGCCGGTATTGGACAAAAAAGCAAACAAAAAAAAAGGAGTGAAAACAGCAGAAAGAAAAGCTGGTAATGAAGATTTATTTCAATAGTTGCGGGAGAGCTGCGGGAATATATTACACAAAAAGGGGTACACACAGACAACACACAACACAAAAAAAATAAAACAAAACTGCGGTAAAGATAACTTTGTGCCGAGCAGAATTGGGAGCAAAAACTTTCATTCAATCATACGCATGCGTACGATAGGGCAAATGCGAACAAGTCCATCCATTAGCATGGAAGCAAAATTTCTACAAATTTAACTAAAATCCTCTACTCCCTTTTTCCGTTGGCTCTCACCGTTGGCGGCGGCTTGCTAAAATATTATCGTATCGATTTCACGCTGGAAATTATTTCTATTTGCTATCTTACTGCCCCTTTCTCCCCTGGTGCACTTTCTCTTCCTTCGCGTGCCGGGCGAGAGTGGCCGCCGCCGACTCGCGTAATTAAACGTTGGTTAAATTCGGAAATTTATCTGCCTTTCATTGCATCTCGCCTCAGCTCACTTCCTACCAATCTGCCAAAAAAAAAAGATTGTGTATGTGTGTTTGCGCGTGTGTGGAATGAACGGTTCAGATCAATCAACCACAACCAGCTGGCCACAAAACATCGCCCGCGACTAAAACTGCCCACCGAAAGGGGTACAAAGTTCAACGGTTTCACTTTCTTCGGCGGGCCCGCCTTTCTCACCTTCCTTAAACCGTTTGGTGCGCGAAAAACGGCGGAATGTAAATCAAAGTATAAACTGCGATGCTTACGAATTCGCTACCGAAGCGACTTTTTTCTTTCTTTTTGTGTGATGCTCGATGGAAAGTTGAAGACCGTTTGCCGGATGGTGGTCGTGTCGATGTTTGTTTGGTATATGGAGTTGCAAAAGTCTCATTTTTGCGCATAGCGCGTACGAAGCAAACGGATATGCGACCCCTGGAAACTTTATTCAATATGCTAGCTATCTAGTACGACGTGTATTGTGCCTGCAAAACCACCCCACCGGACACCAAATGGTTGCAAAAGCTGAAATTTTGATTTACGGGTGCGTTCGTCGTCTGCTCGCGCGCGTTGAAGTCTTTCGCTTTGCGCACTTTGTAAGCCGCTCGGCGAGAAGGGCTCGTTTGCGCACTGTTTGCGCTCAAGCCAAGCCTCAAACTTTACAGCCCGCCAGATCCGATCGAAACACATCAAGTCCGTCAGTCGTGGTGGGTCACCGTTTTTTTGTTTGCTTTTGTTTTTACGAATTAGCATCATCATTGCATCGACAGCGGCTGTGCGTGTGTGGCTGGAATGTGCGTAGCCATTATGGTTCGGATTTCAAGTCCCCAGCGCGCGGCGGGTTCGGAACCGTGACCGCGTGCTCCATCAAGAATTGCGCAATGAAATATTTCAGAACGAAACCGGAGGCATAGCGTGTAGCGGTTATTTCGTGTGTTTTTTTTTTTCTTCAGCAGAAGTGTCCTTGTACACCACGCACCTCTACCACAGGAGACAGTGAGTGAGTGTTGCGTTTTGTGCTGTCTTACCACGAGATCATGAACATTTAATCCACTCACACACTCACTTACACAAGCATGGACGGTCGCGATTTTTCATTGACGAGAGATTTTATCAATTGCGCCATGCCCGGCGGGTGTAACCATTGAGCAAAAACAAAACAAAAAAAAAAGGTTAAAACGGAAAGCCAAGATGCGATCGCACATTCCAGCACAGGGGGGCAGCCCCGTTTTGCCCGGAGCAGCTAGGCAATGCAAAAGTAAAACCCCTGCGCGCCTGTGCTGAACCGAACCGGGCGCGTGCGAGCACACCGATCAACTATCACTTTCCATTTTCTTCTTCAGCGCTCTCACCCGTTCTTTCTTCTTTTGGTGTGCCTGCGTTTCCACTCTCCCCGTCCGCCCCCTTTTGGTGGGTTTGGTTCCATTTCCGGCCCCAGCCCGAGCAGTGCTTTGCGCCAGCTAATCACTTGCTGTGCTTGAAACTGTTTCCTTCCCAGCGTCGCCTGGCGCAGTGCAAAAAGGGCGTCGCAAAAGGCAACCACGGCTTCGGGCCTTCGAGAGGAAAGTGAATCTGTCCCACAATCACTCACAAACACTCACACACACACACACACACACACACACAAAGTCTCGAGCTCGTTGAAAGCTATGACAGCGAGGAGTTACTGTTGCGGCTTGCGACCGCTGCTTGTTTGTCCACATGGCGGTGGCTGCGCTGTCCGCTAATTTAGGTCAACAGGTACTGCTGCTGTCTTCCCCAGCCGGGCCCTCTTCTCGCCCCACAAGACAAAACCGGGCCCATACCATACCGACCAATCCATCTGCGATTTATGCTGCACAAAGATCAATCGGCGACCAACGGCCCGGGGTTCGTCGCCACCTGTGCCGTTCCTTCTGTCGTCGTGTCGCGTTTCTCAATCAAACGCCCGTGTTTGGGATGGGTTAGGAAATCGAAAAAGTGCCGCCGCGTTGTCTGCTGGCCTAGATGTCAACGGCTGGCGTATCGAACAGCTTGCACCATGCTCAAGTGGGCTCAAGTGTGTGTGTGTGTGTGTGTGGCAACCGTTTTGCACTAAATTGAACCGTGAGTCAGCAGCGGGCCAGCTTTCGATTCCACGAGCCGCTCTTGCTATATGTCAAAGATGCGAGCGACTGTCTCGAGTATGAGCTTCATCAATTTATTGCCATGACAAGGCCCCATTCCCATTGGAATGTTTTTATAACATAAAAAAACGAGCCCAGCAGCTTCTCAACCGATCACTCCATCTAAAGAGCGGTCCCGAGAGCGGTGCGAGCAATATTAATCATCCTCCAAATATCCGGCCGAAAAAGGGTGAAATCTCTCACACACACACACACACAGGTACCGAGCCCGGCCTCCTGACAGCGTTCCCTTTCCCCGCGGGTCCTCTTGCTGTTGGTTGGGGATGATTTTGCGCGCGGCGACGGGAAGACGCGCATCGATGCGTGCGGTTTTGACACTTGATCGAGCCGACTGTTTACTTTCACATTTTTCGGGACCCCATCCTGCCCGCCCCTATCCGTATAATCGCCGACAAAAAAAAAGCTGAAGATCTCGTTAAGGGTGCGCTAAGAAAGCATTGCCGTCTTAAGTATCGCCCGCGGGCTTCCCACAACAACCGACGAAGCGAAATGAGCAAAACGCGAGGAGTTGCCCTTTGCGGAACCTTTCACGCTCACCGGGAATGTCACAATCGAAATAAAAGGAATAATTAAAAAAAAAAAACCAACCACGATTCATTTCACTTTCAGGCTCGGTTTAGCGGCCCAGCTAACCGGTGGCCCGTGCGGTAACGGTGCCGCCGCCGCCGGCCCGGTCCCGATCGGCGATGGTGCGCCGGGGCGTAAGCGGTTGCCGCGCCGGTTCGAATCGCCGCGCCGCTTCCCGGACTCGTCGCACGGCAGCGACACGGGCACGGCCAGCACCCGCGAGTCGGAATGCTCCGAGGAGCAGCAGCACTCGCCGACGTCCGGCGGGCCAGTGTCGCCGCTGATCAGCCAGTCGAAGCTGTACGATTCGCTGGCGGCCGAGCTGCGGGAGAAGCTGAGCGGCGGTGTGCCGCTGCTGCTGCCCGCGAAGGACCCGGAGCACAAGAAGGAACCCGCGCACGGTGTCAGCGATGCTGCGGCACGACGGTAAGAATCGATTGTTGCAATGCAATGTCCTCCCAAACACAGTGTCGTTTAATGTTCTTTCTCTCTCTCTCTCGCTTTGTCTTGTGTAGTTTCCGCAACGGATGTTTGACCGGGTCGATCACACCGTCGGCGGGCGTCAACCAGAAGCAGGGCGTATCGTCCCGCGGATCGTCCGGGATCGGGTCCGATCTGGCCCCCAGCCCGGAACGGCACGAGCCGCAAAGCTCCAGTGGTAAGTAAGCGGACACAGGGGAGGTTCCTTGATGGGTTCATTCGCACCTTGCACCACACACACACACATACTCTCTCGGTTGGTTGATTTATGCCGGCAACCGCCGCGCGTGGTGAATAATTGCGCGAATTACACCCCTCGGGGTGGGGAGGGGGGGGGTAGGGCAGCCATGCAAACGTGTTAAGCCAGCTTTCTCACGGGGTTAATTAATTAGAGATTGTTGTGGCTGGTTTCCCTGCTGTCTGCTATGGTTTAGCATGCAAAACCCTCTGTCCCTTCGCGCCTCGGTTGTGCATCTTCCACAACTGCTGCGCCATCCCTCGGAGGCGGTTCAGGTTGGGGCGCACAAACATACGCAGAAAGACAAAACAAGTCAAACCGGGCGCAGCTCGTGATGCGATTACTGTCGCTTGAACTTTCACTGCAGTACGTCTGCAGGGGTTTTGTTGTTTTGCAGTTTTTCGGGCCCGTTGAAGGCTGATGATGGTAAGATCAATTTGTTTGCCTTTCCATTAGCGGAACGGCGGTCGCCGCCGAGCGAAGGGCGAAGGGCAATGCGCATCGTCTGTTACTACCGGTTTTTTTTTTTTGCATCATGAACACGCCAGCCATTTGTTTCAAATCGTTTAGTCAATTCCGGCTGCAGCGTTGAAGCGTTCGCGCTGGATGCGCAACACTTTCTAATGATGCAATTTTGCCGCCCCACAAAACACAATAAAAACGAAGCAAATGAGATTAATGGAAAGGGGGGGAAGGAGGCAATAAAAACAATCAAAACGAGCTGAATCCGGGAGCGGAACGCGATGAACCTTCAAACCTCACGTGGTTAAGCTGCAATTGCATTACTAATGCGTCATGTGTTTTTTTCTCTCTTTCTCTCTTTCTCTCTTTCTCTCTTTCTCTCTTTCTCTCTCTCTCTCTCGCCCACAACCAGAGGACGAGTGGGTAAACGATCAGGAACCGGCGCTGAATGGCAGCTCGCTGCATCATCATCCCCATCATGCCGGTGGCCGGCCGGTGGACCGCTACCTGGACGATCAGCCCGTGACACGCATGAGCAAGTACCGGGAGGCGGCACCGCCGACCACGACCTACCTGTACCCGAACGTGCGCGACGAGCCGGTCCGGGTGCGGCACGGCCGTTCCTCGAGCCGCGAGGAAGATCGCAGCCTGCAGGGTTCGGTCAACTCGCGCGAGGAGGAGGTGAAACCGATCATCACCAACCACACGCCGCGCTACCGCAACGCGTACAAACCGGACGCGCCCGGGTACGGGCTGGAGGAGCGCAAGAAGAAGATCACCATCGAGGACGGCAAGTACGGGGACGAGCGGGACGGTGGGCGTAGAGGTGGCCGATATCCGCCGGCTCACGATAGGGAGGAGGATGAGTTCGAGTACGGCAAACCGGCGCCACCGGAACAGACGCGCCGCTACTTCGAGGAGGAGTACGAGCCGGAGCGCTACCGGGACAACTTGACCGATCGGCAGAAGTACCGCGGCAAGGAGTATGGTGACCGGCGCGGTCCGAGCTACCCGCTGGCCGATGGACGGTACGCCGATGGACGGGAGGACTATCGGGACTACTCGCCGGAGCGGCTGCCAGTGTCGGGACGGGGCGGTAGCAAGTACACGGGCGCCCAGGATCATTTCGGCGAGCGGCGGGAGGATTTCAAGGTCGAGCGGGAGGCGTACCATCGTCGCTCGTCGCCCGTCCACAAGTCCGACCGGATGCGGTACGACGACCCGACCGACAGCGTGGAACGGCGGCCACTGTACCGGGCGAACGATCCGCACGACGAACCGGCCGCGTACCGCGAGGAACGGCGAGCCTTCCCGACCTCCCGCGACCTGGAAGTGCCGAAACGAACCGGCTACAAGCTGGCGGACAAGTACGAGGAACGCTGGCGGCAGGAAATGGTGACCGGGTACGGGGACGTACCGGAGCAACCGTCCGGCATGCGAACGCGCTACCATCGGGATGATGCGGCCAAACACGGCCCACAAACGGGACCGGCAGCACCGCAAGCGGACACGTGGAAGCAGCAGGAACCGCGCAAAAAGTCGGTCGAAATACGCACCAGCTCGCCCGAGTCGACCATGCACCGCATCTCGCCCAAGGACCGGTTCCAGACGGCCAAGGAAAAGTTCCAGCAGATGGAGCGCGAACGGCACGAGCAGGAGCGGCTCGAGCAGGAGCGGCTGGAGCGGGAGCGGCTGCTGCACAGCAAGCGGGCCGTTGAGCACGTGGCGCCCGTCGCGCGCCGTGGCTCGCTCGAACCGGCCCGTGACGTCAGCTCGCACGACAGCAATGGCTGGAGCTCGGACGAGGAGCTGCCACCCCCGAGGGGGCATCCCCGCTCGAACGGTAGCTTAACGAGCGGCACCAACGGCCCGTCCGCGATCGGTGACCGCCCCGGTGGCTATCGGGAGCTGGCACCGGAGGAGCGATACCCGGGACTGGATCGGGAGGGCCACGGTGCGGGACGGCGCATGATGCCGGCGAAAAGCTTGACCAGCCTGGTGAAGGGCTACCGGCACAGCTATGCGGAACCGCGGCCGCCGCCAGTTTCGCGCAGCAGCGGGCGCGTTGGGCTGGCCGCCGTCAATCCGTACTGAGCGCCAGCGTGAAACAGACCGCGACCCGCCGGTACGGACAGTAGTTGTCAAGCAAATACTCCCTAGACGCTAGACGGTTATGTAGACAGTTATATTTGTTTTTTTTTTCTTTTTGGTTTTCCATGTGCCTTATAGTGTTAACGGTTTTTGAAGCGCGCATCTTAAACCCACCGGCTGGGAGGCGGGGCGAGCAGTGCCGGCGGTGGAACAGTGTACATTGCAAAGGTTCTATTACTACATGTACTTAGAGATAATAAAGCCACATTATAGCCGAGTTGTCGTGTTGATTTTTTTATTAGGATTATTAATGTTAACAAGCTCTTTTCAACAAACTTTGACACTTTTTTCATAGTTTTCCAATACTTTTTTCCACCATTAGAACATCCCATTTCAGTGTTTCTTTGCACGTTTTTGCAGGAGTAGTAGAAGCTGTGGGTTACAAGTGAACAAACGGCCTCCGACGTCTCTTGACTTCAGTTCATATGGGACTCCTTACACCTTACCTTTTCAGATCTATCTTATTACTTTTAATCCTTGAGATATTACTTACTCAGATACTCTAAGTGAAACATTCTTGATGTGTTTGAGTTCTTGATGCTCCAAACTTACGTGACGCCCAGAAACGTTCTTCGACTTGTACACCAACCTTACTACTTCCAAACCTTCTGGACAAGTTAGAGCATGGGAAAGCGTTAGATCATACCATAAGTTAGAGGTTACCATAACTTCTACTAAAGTATGATGGCTTACGGCGAAGTAGTATGTA
>KI920757.1:0-13784 GCA_000473525.2 Anopheles melas | reverse complement strand
GTGTCAAGGAAAATTTCCTTCGACACACGATTTTTTTTTCTTAAATCTGAAATTAACAACCACGAAATGAAACATGTATAACACGGTTTGCACAAATGATCCGCATATTTAACTCACGCTTGGTTTGAAAACTGTAACGGGTCGAAAACACTTCAAAGCAGTCGGCGCTGTTTTGCCAGATCTACCGTTGTTTCTTCTTCACTGCTGCTATCGTCACTTACGAAGTGGGAGAAAATCATTTCGATATTTTAAACAAGGATTGTTAGCTTGATAAACAATCGTGTCTTAAATAAACTTGTTTACGTTTTTTTATTTTGATTTTGAAAATTTTGACACATCGACAAAGGCTTTGACACAGCTTTAACGAAAGAAAAAAATTAACGAAACTTGTCTGTCACAAGAACGGTTTCAAAATGCATACCTATTTTCCGTTTGTCTGGACGCACTTGTCTTGTGTCATTTCCGTTTGTGTTTAATAATCGGGCCTATTATCACCTGTTTCGTTGCAAAATTATAACAGTTTTTTTTTTGTCTTTGGTGCGTTGTTGTCTTTGGAGAACATGAAGCAGTCTGTCTAGTTATCTTAATAAAAACCAGACATTCAATCATGATATTGTGAGCAGAATTTCGATTGCTTCACGTCTAAAACATTGAAAAAAGGTGAAGTTGCCTACAGCAATGCTTGAACATCAAAGCGTTCAACATTCAACAGCGTTATCTATGAATTATATGTTTGAAAGGAATGAAATAGCACTGTTTATGATCGTTTGATGCGTTTATTAATAGCCATTGAATGCCAATGATGTATAAAGCTCGACTTTTTTGCTTTCTTTCAAGTTTCCTTCTTCGACTTTGCTGTTGACTTCCAACGTAAAGCACTTCAGGCTCTACCTTTACGCTTCTTTTCATCGTTCACTTTTATTACTTCAGCTCCAACAACCTCCGTGTTCTATTTTAAAGTGGAGATGGGGGGAAAATAGTATTAATTCCATTTGCAAGCAAAAACTGCCCCTTCAATCATTGACACAATCCGTACAAGGCGCACGTCTCAAGGCACACAAATGCACGTTGGCTTGTTGTACCTCGCAATTCTTGATAGAGTTGACAAAAACATCCAACAAAACTACACAAACAAGGGTTATAGAGAGCGAGAGAGAGTCACCACCTTTCCAATGTTTGATAGAGACATTTCCGATCGGTTATGGCCTTGGCTGCTGCTGCTGTTGGCCGACCCTTTGAAAGCCGCCTGTCTTTGGCATTGACATACAAAACTGACAGCAAACCCGATAAGAACATGCTGTTGTGCGAATGTCACCCAGCACCTTGGACTCGAGCAATGGACAGATAAAACACCCCCTAAGGGGGACACTCCCGCGAAACGAGAAGTGATTACGATAAAACGGTGTTATCCGCATAGTTTATAGTGCTGCTCATCACTGTTGCGCAATCGGTAGGCGTTGTTTGCACTGCTTTCATGCGACAACAAGAATGGTTGTAAGGTTCTGGGTGAAGAAAAAAGGAAATGCAACGGTAAGGTGGTCTTCACACGAATGTTTACACGTGACATTTAGCCACTCGTTCCGGTTCTGTTCTAACTGTCCAGAGCAGAATTATCCTTTTTGTTCTCATTTTTTTCCGTTCACCGGATTGCGTCCTACAAAGAACCGTCCTGCGAAACCTTCTATCTCCTTGTTTTATCGTTCAAATTACGAAAGCTGCTATCGTTCCGATAGAAATTATGTGCAAAAAAAAACGACAGCAAACGACACACAAACAGCCCTCGAGTGTTTTTCTCCGGGTTTTGTCGCTCAAGGCAATACAGTGCATCGTTTGATTTGGCGAGGCGCAATTGCATGCCTTTTTTCCTCCAATATACACAAGCCTGACACAACACACTCCCGGGCAATCGCGCTGCTGTCTGTCCGCTTTGTCAATGGTTCGTTGCTGACCTTTTTTCTGTGCTGTGTGCTCTCGCTGGTGGTGCTGTCAGCTTTATATTTAGCTCCGATAATCGTGCCGTTTTTCCTCCCCGATCAAGTCCCTTAGGTACTTCTTTGGCTCGGTTCTTCCGCTTTCTTTTAATTCCTGTCACTCCTTTCGAGGGTTTGAGTGCAAAAAAAAAAACGGTCCGATGTACTGGTTTGTTTTTTGGTTTGTTTGTAAGCGGTTCCTAGACGTAGAGTCTGTCTTTACAGCCGCGATAGGAACAGTTCCGAATACGTCATTGCTTTCGCGCGCGTGCTGACGTAATGCTTGCGGCGAAGGCTTCATTTGGTGCAATAAAAAAAAAAGCGGGAAAGCCGACTCCAGCTTGTAGGCTTGGGCACGTGGCATGGCGATGAGAATTGAAGGAAAATGGTTTGCTTGCGAAGAACACGGCTGGGAAAATATAACACCACTTTTTTTCTCGTACCCTGCAACTGCCACCATCTCGCACGGTAGCGTCTTATGTAATTTCCTTTTTTTTCGTACTTTTTTTTCCTGTTCCATTTATGGGTCCAAATTGAGAAGAAGGTTGTTGGTGGCCCGGTTTTATTTGGAAGTCGTTTTAAAACCACGTTCCAGTGACGTCTGAAATGACCTTTCAAGGGTTTGCTTCAACGAGGTGCTTCACTAAACGTGTCGTATGTGGTTTTTTGGAGATTTCAGTTGAAAGTGGGTGTTTTAATTACATATTTCTATGCGGAGTAGAGGGTTTGTCGAGCTTTTTTCTACTTACACAAGGATGCTTACACAAATAGCCTATACATTGTGGGACGAATATAGCAAAATCTGTGGGCAAAAGGTTGTTTTCTTTACGTAAAAATATAAATAAATGTTAAGCTTATTTTTTTACGCCCCCATTATGAACGCATTGCATCGAAACCTCTAGGTGCGTTTCATCCAGCCGCTGCTGCTTTGTAGTAGGAGGCACGTGGGAGAATAGTTAGCGATTGTTCGATTAGCCCTGTTTCATTGCTCATTCATTTTATAACACACCATTCCCCATTACAGCCGGCAGGCTGCGTCGAAGAGATGGCGCGAAAAATCAATGCGTTCTGCTTTACATTTTTACTCTCACGCAATTGCGCGAGCGTCGTGAGTGGTGGTGCGCTTACACTGAAAGTTAATTGTTGTGCGAACACGATTCGTCGCTTTCGCTTGCTCGCTCGCTCGTTCGTAAACGAGCACAACGATATCTCTTTCCATCCACAGCACTTTGATGATGGCCGTTGTTCGTGGGTCATTCGTATTGAAGGGAAAATTGTTGTGCATTTATCCCTTCCATCTTTTTTTTTTCTCTTTCGTTTGTTACCTCGCTTATTTGTGGTTCACTGGCGGCAGGTTATGTCGAGCCTTTGCTCTACATTTCACCGTGTACAATGGTGTTCACGGTACCTTTTTTTTTGCTGTGGAGCAGGTTTTAGCAGGGGGGATGTAAAGAAAAAAGAGCGCGCTGAATAAGTGCCAGTGCCAAATGTAATTAGCCAAACGAATCTCGCTCCGACCGGCTCGATCGACTTTGTTTACGCGCGAGATTTCCGGCCACCCGGCACGATTGTATTTTGCAAAGCCGCAGAACATGGGCGAAATCACGTGGTTCGGGTTCGGTTGATTGATTCGTTGGAGCTGTTCGGAGCTCGCATCCGTAAGGTGTGTGGGAAAACAGAAAACGTTTGCCGTCAAGGATTTGCATGCGCTTTTTCGCTTTTGCAGAATTTGCATACACGCTGCGGTTACGTGAAAGATATGGTTGGGCTGTATTGTGCTGGGAATGAAATAAAATGTGAGTTCTTCTACTTGACACGTGCCGAAATGAAATATGTAATATACCGAATTCAAAAATACCCACTGAAAAATATGAAAAAAAAGTGTTGAGGTATTGCTTGGCAGTATGCTTGTGAGTTTGTGTTTCGTCAAAGATTATTTTTCCAACACACAACACAAACGAATGTGATAATACAAATCTTCCGATTTTGACAGCTTGTGTTTCCAATTTGTGTTTAATAATTGGGCCTATTGACTGTTACCAAGGATTTTAGTAAATTTTAATGAAACGAAGCAATAAAATGGAAGAATAAAGCAGAAAATGGTACTAACACCTTGGAAAAAAGTGAATAAATGTTAAAATAACACAGAATAAAGCAGCTTATATCATCATTTCAATAAACACTGTTTACCACCACTAAAGTGAAGGTTTACGCCACACTGTCAGCAATTGTCACGTGAACAATGCAGCACGTTCAAAACCAATTGTGACGCTGTGTGGATTGGGACGCGATTATTAAAAATGGCCTTCCATTAGTGACCTGATACCCGTTTAATCACACATGTCTTCCACCTCTGCTGCTAATTACACACATACTACACAGCTAACACTCTTCCCTCCAATCATCCGGGCCCCCACTGTCATTTGAAATGCAATTCATTCCCTCATTGCGGGCGCGCGACCGAGGCGGGATGTGGTTGCTTACCGCCAGCTTTATTGAACATCCGGCCACCGTTGCCCTACGACTCACGTGGCCGCGGACTCTAAAAGCCCAGCCCAGTGTGTTAGTTTTATGGGTTAGTAGCTGGACGGTCTTGTGCGGTGTGGCTTTTTTTTCAGATGTGGAATTTTGCTGTACAACTTGCATCCTCGTTCGGCTTTAATTGAAGTTGTTGCACGCTAAAGTGTCGACTGGTTTGTGGTTTTAGTGGCATTTTAAGTTAAGTTCTTCCGGGGCGAAGATTTATGGCCATTGGTGGCATCTAACCCCCGGTACGGTGTCGTGTGTCCATACGTAGCTCTGACCTGCTTTTGCCTGCTCCGCCCGGTTAAACGATCCGGCAAATCAATTACCACGATTGGACAACAACGGACTGCACTCTTCTCCTTTTGCCACGCTCGAATGTGGAGGAAAGTGTTTGTCCATTTGTAATAACACGCGGATATTGCAGAACGGACGCGGGCAAACATTGTCCGGTTTTGTAGGTCGGCTCAGGTCGGCCAGGCGACGAAGGCAGCGAAGGGAGCGGACAATCTCCGGGAGCGCGGTAGCGCGTGGACAAGCTATATCGGCAGTGTTTCTTCTAACCATGTTTGATGATGCCCCGTCCTTCCCGTGTCCTTATCTCCCACCCGCACATCTGCCCACGTCCCTCTTCCGCAGGAACTGCAGTTGATCAAACAAATCCGTCTCCGGGATTTCCCTTTCCCCCGGGGCTACAGCCGGCAGCCAGTTGTTGATAGTTTCACTCTCATTTTGATAGAGAGAAAGAGGAGGAGGAAGTGGAACACAGAGGTGTGCTTCGCGCCCTTCTCCCGTATCAGGGTGGTGGCGGCCGTGTGTTGATAAACCCATCGCACCACCCATTTCTCTCGTCCGTGGCCCTTTCCCCTATCGGCTGGCAGGGTACGCGGGCTAATGGCACAAAGATAACTAGAATGGCGAGCACGTTTAATCGCCTGATTGCACTCACAGACAGCCAGCAGCACACACAATCACACGTACCACACGTACACACATACACAGCAGTAGCTGCATTGCGTGCCTGGGGGATGCATGCATTTTTTTTTTTTTTTTGTTTGCAACTGGAATGAAGGTGGTGAAATCAAAAGTCGAACGTGCCGCGCGATAGAGATGCCTCAACGCACTGCATTTGAAGGGGAAAGGTATATGCGGGGATTGAAGGCGGACGAAGTGCATTTGTCGGCTATTAGAAATAAGAGTGCACACAATGTTTGGGATGCAGCCAGCAAACAGACGTCCATGAAGATGCGGGAGTGTGGTATGTGTGTGGAACAAAAAGGAAAAAAAAAACGAAACGACTTTCATAAATCAATCAGAAGTGGATCAGTGAGGGAAGAACACGTTTCGCTAGGTGAAAGGGACGGGCTCGCGATGAGTGAGCTTTTTCATGTGCATGGTTTGGTGATTTGTTCATATTTGTCGAGTAGCTCCCGTCCCGCGTGTTTGTGCCCTTTTACGAGAGAACAGGTTGTTGGCGGCTGGAAATGTAACTGTGGTTGGCGTCGTTATTGCTGTATCTCCAGATCGAATAAAGCTTTATGTTTAATACATTTAATACAAAATTAAATTTATTTATGAACAGTCTACAAAACCTAATACATTGAGTCAAATATGGGTTGGTTGTCTAAAACAAACCTAAACTAATGATGTGATGTATGAAGCGCACCCACGACTCCGATCCGACTACAGTTAGTCAGTTTCCGAACGATTCCGGACGACTCTGGACGACTTCGACGACTCAAAACGACTCCGAACGACTCCGGACGCCTCCAGACGACACCTACTCCGAACGACTCCGGACGACTCAAAACGACTCCGAACGACTCCGGACTACTCCGACTCCGGGCGACTCCGTGCGACTCCGGACGACTCCGGACGACTCCGGACGACTCCGGACGACTCTGGACGACTCCGAGCTATTTCGGACGATTTCGAACGACTTCGGATATTACAGCGCGGACCTACCTCCGGAGTCGATTCTGAATTTATCGGAGTCGGATTGGAGTCGACATTTTTGCCAACTTTACCCATCACTATCCTAAACCACAGATAGAAACATTGTTAAAAAATATATTTCGAGCTTCGTTTAGAAAAGATTTTTGACCGCTCTTACAAAACAAATTATGTTATAAGAAAACTGCATTCTTATTGACATGATATTTGTGTATATAGTAGTGTGGTACTAATTTTAGCCTCAAAAGTCAGAAGTCAATCTCTTTGTGAAAAACTAGTTTCAGAACAAATCAAGATCAAAACGAACCGTTCCTTGTGTGTAAGACCGATGATGAAAGATCTATTCCACATGTTTTTTAGTGAAACCGATCGACCAGAATCACATAAAAGTGCGCCATATTTTGCCATATTTTGCTCCACATCGTACGTCGCATGTAGGTCAGCGCAGTAAAACATACTTTAATGTTCTTGGCAGCTTCTTAAGAAAACTCGGCGCATGACTCGGCTGGCCGTGGAATGAAGGGCCGTCTTCCCGGTTCTTTTCCATGTCCAACACCAGGGGCAAACGGGGTTAGTTAAATATTTATCTTCCCAAGTTCGTTCGCCCGTGCGCGTTTGTTTCATCCACACGGCGCCCGGTGAAAGCCATCAACCATCTGTGTCTGTGTGTGTGCTTCGGCCGGCCAACATTCCATCATCATCGAAAGTGAAATACGGTGGAATGTGGAAGCCCGCTCACACCCGTACACTTTGCAAACAATCGTTTCAACGGTGTTGGTTTGATTGGTTGGTTTGTTGATAATAAACACTCTTTAATATAATTTGATGCGTGTCCCGTAATGTGTTCCAATGGTTTGCCGAAGTAAGAACAAAAGTGTTGGTAACACCTTACTACCCCTATCATTAGATTCTTCTGTGGTAATCAAGTCCAAAATTAAACGGCCTTATGCTTAGTGTCGAAAGCCAATCGAACGACGCAAAAGATTTCCATCAATTTTTCACGTTCCTGATTTCATCACATGTGTCACGGGTGCTACTACTCTACTACTACTATTACGTCCACTACACTATGGGTCTGAGTGAGTCCGCTAATGAGGTTGCGTCATCGCGCGTTCGCTTAAAGCAAGTGTGATTTAACGTCATCAAACCGACGAATGGACTGGTGCGCGATTGAGACGTTTACGGCGGCGGCGGCGGCGTCACGGTTTTCCGCATCATCGATCAACCCAATCCCGTGGTTGGTAGGGTCGATTTTTCACCGCATGATGTATGTATGGATCGTACTCATTCCGGCGACTAATTCGATTTGTCAAAACGCACTCAGTAAGATCAAACTGAAAGCGCTCAGCCAAGTAAAGATGAGCGCAATGTGGTACTGTAAGGTTGAATGTTAGTGCCCTACTCTTACGCGGTTGTCTTACGAGGTTGGTTACATACTTGTTTCAAATCACCGCTGTACACAATTATGATGTATGAAATGAGGTGGAAAATTAAATCCCTTATTATGAGTTTCCGTATTTTTATTAACCAGCACAGCAGCGTGTTGGTGTGTGCCGCCATGTCCGATTGACACTGCGTCATTTACTAGACCATCCCTGTGTGTGTGTGTGTGTGCTATGCTGTGAGAGCACAAGATCGGATGGATAACATATTTTATGGGAATTCTTCTTGGAAATGGATGCAAGATTTGCGGCCGTGGAAACGGTTTCGCATGTGGCGTGCTTCGTGCTTCTTGTTTCTACTCCTACATTTGCTTCCTCCTATCTGAAGTGAGGCATGTGTTTTTTCTACTATCCCCAAACCACCTCCCCGAATGGTTCATTTAATCCGCTTGTCAGTGACAACCGGCAGCCGTAGCTATAAATCATCTGCATTTTATTGCGTCGCCAAACGGAAATTTTCCCATCGATTCGGGGCCCGAGGAGAGCGCGGGGGGGGGGGGGGGGGTGATTTATCTCGGTTCCCTGAAATGTGTTTTGCATGTGGTCAGATTTTGCTCTTGATTGGTTTGAAGAATCCCTTAGGCTAGGGTTAGTCCAAAACCTTGAAGCGCTCACCGTATTGATCAATTATGATGTTTATTCAAATAACGTTTGTTCTCTAAACTGACATAAAGAGGTCTAATGGTTTCATACAATTATTTTCTCATTTCAGGTAAGAATCTTGGAGAGCATTAGAGTAAAAAACAATGAACCCCCTCGGTGTGACGCAACACCATTTCGCAGAATAAGTATAAATCTCTTAATTGCGCTTTGCTTCTCCATTTTACAACTGGAATAACGACGATACGGTTGTTTTATTTTTACTTTCCCTTTTATCACCATATACAATACAATTTAGTATGTTGTGATTCGCTTTCTGCCCAAATCCTCCATTTCTTGGTGGAACTTTCAGTGTTTGCAGTGTCATAAAACACTTCTCTCAATGATGCAGCCTTGCACTCCGCAATTCGCTTGCGCCAGTATGCGAGAAAACCGATCAATCGTAATTCACACTGAACGTAACATTTTACTGATTCGGCACTGAAAATCGTATGGCAGTGCCAACTATAACCCTCTAATAAACGGTCAGCGACCATTGGCGGTCCCTTTCCGGTTTGTGGGGATATTAATTGAACCTCTTCACGCATCACGCGCAGGTGAGGTTATTGTGCAACGATCGAACTCCTCAACCTTCGATTTCGACCGTGGAATCGTGATCAATTGCATTCGTGCATAGGTTCGTCGAGTAGTAAGCAACGGTGTTACAGTGGTGTTAACGGCGGGCTAATGGGAAGAGAGGATGGATTAATATCTTGCACCTTGCATGCAGTTTGCCGGTGCCCAGAACTCGTCTCACTCGGGTGTCAATCCAAGGCTAATCAGGCAGCTTTTAACACGCCTGACATTGGACCGTGCTTCGAGCCGGGCGGTGCTAATTACGTATTCTCACTGATAATTTGGGACGATTCATGCATGCCGATTAATGGTGCGTTTACCTTGAGGCGAGTTACACCTTGGACGATGACTTCAAAGGCCAAAACTTTGACCAGAAATATCAAACGAGGAGGGATCATAGTTCATTGTTGCATCGCTTCTGGTTTGTTTCTTTAATGATTATTGATTGCAGTGAAATCTCTCTAAGGTTTTGGGTCCTTTATCTTCATGAAAACCGTCACCTTAGAGCAATATTCATCTCTAGGAAAATTAATGAATTTGACTAATATTTTTGTGACCCAAAAATTGTTCTTTGAAAATTTCCGCAGCCGAAACCGTGTATGAAGCTAGAAGGATATTCGTCTTACGGAGACATTTATCTGGAAGAGACATAACATGAATCGAATTTGAATGGACCAAATTGTTCATATTAAAGGAACAATGTATCTTGAAGAGAGAGAATTCACTGTATTTAGACTTTGTTTAGTCTTCTAAGCATTATTTCAAAGCCTTTCCCAATTCCCAAAAAGATTTAACACTTTTATGATCATTTCCCATTACCAATGCTATGGGGTTATCCTTCATTTAATACCTTGAGATGATGTTCTTCAATCATCAGTATTCCTTTTGAATTATACTTTAATTGTTTGAAATGGTTCATGGTAAAACAAATTAGAATAAATGGATCCGTTTCCTAATGTCATCTATTGTTTCAAAGCTTCGCATCTATCTTCTGGACATCCAGACATCTATAGACAATCTATTTCACTTGCCTAGCTTGATCACCACCACACCAACCCATCGGAACCGACCATGTTGCTGACCCTTTTGACCCTCACACAGCCTGGTCACGGTCTTCTCCGGCTGCTGTGTGTAATACGTTCCAATTGGCTGCTGCTACTACTACTACTACTACTACTACTAGCTGAAATCTAGCCTAGCCTACTACAACAGACGGCAAGGCCGTCGGTTCCGGTCACAGCAATAGAAACAATGCTGCTGCTGCAGCCTTCGCCGGTTTTGCATCACTAACGAGCGCACCGCCGTCCGTGTTTCGAAAGAGTCGCCATTTAAGATGGTCGATTGGATGGAAGTTCACGCGCGCACACACACGGACGGGGATCGGTCTGCTGGGGTGAGCTTTTTTGCATCTCCAAGTGGTGGGATGGTGTTTGAAGTATGAAGAACGTTTCAAGTTCGTCGCTTCCAGTCGCTGAAGCGCTATGCGTGCTACGTCCGGGACTGTCAGCACTGTCAAGTTCAATGCTGCTTCGTCGTGCTGCATGACAAGAGAAGGGAAAACAAATATGCAAATGTCGAACGGGGCATGTATGGGATGGGATGATAAACCGAGGCACTACAGATAAGACGGATAAAGTTATGTTTTGTTGAGCATTTATTACTAATATCTAATGATTTCACATGTATCTCTCTACTCATAAAATGGACGATGCGATTAAATAAGTGTCCCCCTTTCAAAACAAACGAGTCATTGAACGGTGGTGGCATGATACCGTATCTTGAATCGCTGCCACCGAAGTAACCGATGCCTCGTGCCATTCGTGCGCGCACACTTCCTGTTTCCTATTTTTATTCTGCACTGATCAGTGAGATTGGAATGCCAATGAAAAAAAAAAAAACGATGAAAAGAAAGGAGTTCTCTACACTCTCTCACGTTTTCTTCTTGCCAGGCCCTGCTACCTTTGGCATTGCATTGGGAATTGCAGGCTTCACCTCTGATCCGTGCCGAACAGCCTGCCAACCGGATGAGTCATTTGTTCGCTTACGGCTTTGTTACACGGGAGAGAGCATGCCGGGACGGGCATTTAGCACAGCAGGATCGATCGCGCCATACCCAATCCGTCGGTATGGCGTAAGCTTCTTTTCTTAACTCGATGACACTGCTCTCCTACCCTACCTGGTTGACCTGACCGGTGTTTGCTGACTGAGTCGTTAGCGTGTTTATTTGTCGTATGTTTAATTGTTTACCTGTGCTGCACCTTTCTGTGGGTTGCGAAATAGGAGGAGAAGCTCAGAAGCTGTGCTATGAGTACCATCGACTGAGTGGGATGCTTAAAAGATGCATTTTTCATGAAATGGAATTTTATTTAAATATTAATGCAAGCTCACCGACACCCACCGACCTAACCATTCATGAGTTTGCACGCTCTTCCTGCATTAGAACGATGGTAGTTTTTTGCTGATTTTATTTTTTACAGCTAACAACCATAATTCCTGCCCTTCAAGGTTACTTCGCCGTGTTCTAAACGATGGTTTAATGATATTCGGCTCCACATCCCTCACGCTTCGTGTACCGGTGTGTGCCATAAAATATCGATTAGTGACGTCATTCATTAGTAAACTTTTCTGAGTGATCGATGGCGTGCCAAAAAGCGTTGGTACCAAAGAAGCCCAAGTGAGAGGGCAAGATGAAGCTCGTTAGGGACTGCCACTGCTATTACTTTCGTGTGTGTGTGTTTGTGTTCTTGTGTGTTGGGAGGGTGTGGGGGGTCTTCTAACTTTTCACATTAATTAGGTTGGGCAGAAAAGTTGTGCTCTCTCTTGTCCTGTAATGGGCAAAAGATGAAGGACACTACCATTTCGTTGCGGTGCATATTTAACTACGGTTTCGTAAAGACCAATAAATTAGTTTTGTCTTTATAATTGGGAAAGCAGGTTCTTTTTAAACATAAAAAAGCTCCTTCTCTTGATATGTTTGTACATCTTAGAGGGAGTTTTTGAAAGTTTATGAGCATTAACATTGGATTTTTCATGCAAAATTACAAAATGTTACAGAATAGTAGAAGTTGTATTGCATAAAAGATCATCGATGCCTTTGTGTTTGTATTTTACTCCAAATATTTACCCGATGTATGCAACATGACGAGCATATTCTGTAATTTTTACAACCCCATGTTCTTTCTAATTCTCATAATTTATTCGTGGGATTCTCTACACACTTAGCTAAGCTCCAATACACACCCGAACAACACATTGCGTGACACTTTAACACACGCTAATGCGCTTGAACCAATTACTGTTCGGTTCTTGAGCTTTGGCGGGCTTACCCAACCTCCCAACCCAACCTCAACCAGCGCTCCTTTTTAGAATGCTTACTCTGGCTTATCATCTCCCTCACCTCCCCGCTGCCCAATTCAAATGTTGAATATCACTTCCAACGAAAGGTCAACACAATGATTCAACACATTCACGGCTCTGGACAGCAGCAAACGTTGGGGGTTGGGACATCACCCCGCACGCATGCATTAAATTATGCTGCCAAGTGCCGTGCTTCGTGTTTGTGGTCCGACCCACAAAAAAGACGGGAAGGAAAAGTCACTGACCGTGGCGAACGTGGTTTTTTTCGGCACGAGGAGGGAAAAAGGGCACAAACCAAGCACCCGGACCCAACCCTCGATTTTGTTTGTTGCGCGGGCGGGTGTTTTTTGTCATTATTTCTTTTGCTCTGAAGCTTGTTATTTGTTTGACACATCAGGGCGCCGTCGAAATAGGAAAAAAACGGCACCACCCGCCTGCCTTCGCTTCCGATGGTGTCGACAGAAATTTATTCCATTCGCCCTATTCGACATCGTGTGTTGGCCAATTATGTGTGTGGTCGCCCCGTATCCTGTTCTGACGCTTTTCTTGCTTGTGTTTGTTCGCTTTCGAGCGACATTTGACGGCGGGTGGCGGATTGTTCGCTCCGTGATTTATGGCTGCTAGTGTCCCGGGGACGTGAAATCCTGTAAAGTCACCTTTTTTCCCTTTCTTTGCGATCAATTTTGATGGGTTTGTTTGTGCACACGGTAACTACACAAAAGCTTCGATAGAACTTTATTAGTATTTACATGACACCGATTACAGATTCGGTATTTCTACGCTATAAGGAAGGGGAAGGGGGAGGGGAAGGGTGTAAATAAATCAAGCCACACGAAATGTACAAATTGCTGTTCACGCACCACAAACGTCTCGAAAAGGTCACGGGGGTTTTCTTTCCCTTTTGACTGTTCGCCGTTGACAAACAATTCGCTCGCGGGTGACAGCATGTAACCCTGGGGTTAAGGCGGAAAGTGGAAAAGGGAGTATGGGCGCTTGGTATTTAACTTCACTGCCCTTTCTTCCTCATTGTCTGTCTTTCTCTGTGGCGTTCACCGAACCACGACCGGGAGTACCAATCGAAACGGAAGTGACAAATTGAGGCAAACGGATGAATGAATAAACGCACACGCGTGCCCTTGCACATTAATTAATGCATGCCGAACCACCACCACCAACGCCGCATTATGACATCGGAGCGCTTTTCGGCTTCCGACGGTACGGCTCTTTCCACCATCGGTTCCGCCCCCCCCCCCCTCTACTGTGCACCATTTTACGTGCACCGAATGAAATAACTTGTCCGAGAGATGGGTGGTGGGTATGTTGG
>KI920756.1:6182-17397 GCA_000473525.2 Anopheles melas | reverse complement strand
GTGTGTGTGTGTGTGGATGACGATGGTGATGATGATGATGATGCTGTTCAGAAGGCAGCCTCAGTAGTGCGGGAGTGCGCCGTTGTGCATTTGCCGGACAGTCTCTCCCGGATCGGGTCATCGTGAAGGGCCATCCTTTGTTGTTTGCTGGAGTGTTTTTTTGTTTTTCCTTCTGTCGTTCTATTCTTCATTAGATGTCGCATCTTTAGTAGTCAGAAGACGCATCTACATAAAAGCGTCCAGCGGGTTTTGTTTTTTGGGAACGCTCGTACCATCCAGTCGTTGAGAGATAGAGAGGAACAGCGTCATCGGAAAGTAGGCCCAGCTTGTGATGTAAAAACCTGACCTTGATCGTCTGCTCCAGTATCTCCTAATCCTTGGAGAGTCGACAGAAAGAATCTATAAATGAAAAGATTCCTTCTAAGGGTAGGTCTTCGAGGTTTTACATTGCTTTAGCTGAGAGTCTAAGAAGTTGCAAATTACTTACGCTCCTATGGGCTGACGTTAGCACTTCTCTAATACATTGAGACACAAACATAAGTTGGACCTTCCGACGAATGATGCAACGTTTGAATATTGTTTCTTGCAATCTGAGTTAGATAGGTTAGAGGGTAGGGTTGCCTCAAGCGTTGTGCTGTTGTTATTAAATGTTGCCTTTGCGCCGTTACATTCACCGAATGTAACACACAAAAACCACCAACCTCTTGTGGGTAGCTATCTGTCGCCAGTAGTATCCCCCACGATCCACTTGTCCAATTTCCGAAAGCGCTTGTGGCACACTCTCGCTATCATTCCCAGTTACAAGAAAAAATGTCACAGCCTTCGGAGAAACATGCGCCAAAACAATACACAATCTTTCCTAACCTCTGATTGCTTTGGCCCGGGTTGTGACCTATTATTAGGTTACGAGCCGCAGACAGGAATGTAGAATTGCGTTCTTTTGGAGCACACACACCAAACCAAGCTTGCTGTCAATAATTAAGACACTCCGTGCGTCCGTTTTGTTGGCAACATACAGCTTGCCCTTCTGTCATGTGTCGCTCGCCATTCACCCTTTTTACTCGTCACTCGTCACTCGTGGGTGTAACGAAAATAGACGCTCTGCCAAACCCTTTTCCATCCGGTCACATCCGGTTTTGCAGGGGGAGTAATGTCCCTTAGCAGAAACCCGGCCGTTGCCATGGTAAAAGCGGGCGAGCTCGGTTTGTTTAGTTCGCTGCTAAAATAAATACGAAACAGCATATGAGTATGCGGAGCAGAAGCGTACGGGACGGTTCCGGTTGTGAATCATCGGGCACCGGGTGCTGATCGGCGAATGATCGAGGTGCAGAAAAAAGGGGTGTTTGCAATAGGGAGGGCCTAGAACCATGTGCAGTTGATTAAATGCCGCTTGCATTAACTACAGAGAAAGGGTAAGACCGTTGGACCGTTTGTTGGCATCAGTCTTATCTCAATAATTAGAACTTCCTTGACCTTTCTTGGGGCCAGCGTTGTTATTCTTTCACCATTCCAGCAAATGTGAACCTAATGTGGCTAAAGGTACTGAGCATCCGATTGAAATCGAAGGCAGAACGGCACCCACAAAACTCACTCTCTCTCTCTCTCTGCTTACTTTACAATAGTTGTCTGAGCACGTGTGCTGCCGAGCGTTGTAATGTTCGTCGCTTGCCGCAGATACGCATCAGCACGGCAAGCACATTTCGCACATTGATATCAAAAAAGCCTGTTCTAATTGTGGCCCCATCGGGAATCTGGAATGATAAGAACGTCGGGCCCCAGTGTCTGTTGAGAGCCGCCTCATCATTCACCTTCCATTATCACACCATGCTACACCAACCGACCAAGAAGACGGGGATGGGTTCCAATAACCAACGAACGTTGTGATCATATCGGGACAAGAAGCGGCCGCAGGGCCGCCGTCCCAGCAGCTATGACACATGAAATGTTTGTAAACAGTGCGCTCCAAACTGCCCCGTTGCGTGATGTGCTGCGTGACTCGTCCCGTTGGCTGCAAGCATCGCATGCTGAAGACGTGGCGGCTCGTGGAGCGTCTCCCTGTTGTTAGGTCCCTGCGGGCTGCCGCTTGCCTTGATGCTTGCCTTTGCTTTGGCGGAGGCAATTCTTATTCTGGATTGGGGTTTCAGGTGCTGCTCTTTTTAATAAAGAGATTTTTTTTTATTATTTTGGGACAAATGTTAGTGTGTTTTGCAGGCAATCGTTTTCACGTCATCAGCTGTGATCTTCCTCCTGCACAAAAAAACCTCACTCATCGTTTGCATGCACATCGCACGCTTCTTACCATTTCTTATCGACAACCATGGCTGATAACCGGCCCCCGTGCTCCGGTTTGTTTACATTCAAGCTGTATGTGCTGGAATGAAAAGAAGCAGCCTTCCCCCGACAGGCCGGGAGTGCAAGTAATCGCAACAAGGGAGCAACAACAACAACAACAGCAAAAAATGGATCACACGTAGGGTTGATAAGGGCGTCCGAGAAGGCGGCGCCCACCAACGACCACTGCGACAACTTGTCGTAGGTCGTCAACGGGGTTTTGCTTTTTTTCGGAGGCCTGTGAGGCGTTTGCTTTCAATTCGATCAGATACGTTTTCGATTATGCTCTGCCAGCCAGCCAGCCAGCCAGCGTGGTAAGATCGGACAAAAAAAATCAAACATAAATCAAACAGCTTCTCAAGACGGCGTGACGGGTGACTCATCCATACACTCCGTCATATATGGGGGGCCCTTTTTTTGCCTTCCAAATGTGGCACGGCCACGGCTCGTCGTTTTCAATTCATTCATCACGAGTGTATGTGCCCTTTTCGAAACGGTATAGTAGTATGTTAGGTGAGCTGGGCAGGAAGGATTGATAGCTCACGAGAGTGCTCGGTGTTGCACCGCAACGAGGACAGCCAGTTTTGTCCGCGTGACAACCGCTTGGTGGACCCGAACGAGATTCGCCCTGTTCGTTACCGATGGATTAAGGGCAGGTGCCCACGGCACAAACAAACCCCTGGAGAGGCATTGAGAGATGGTTTGTGGGTGGCCAGCGGCTGCCACGGATATACCAATGTCGTTTTTGGTGTAACAAAGCGTTCGTTTGTGGCGATAAAATGCGTTTCGTACTCTGTAGTACGCGCGCGCGCGTGCAGGCTTTCGTGGAGGCTGGTTTTGTTATTGGGTGCTGTAAATTCCACCCGCCCAGAAGACAGAGAGCTGAAAGAGCTGGAAGCTATGGCGCAGTGTTTTGTGGCTGCCAGTGCTCAGTGATCAAGCCATAGCTTGGATGGATATATTGGTGCCTTGGCTCCGGTACAATAAAAACTACCTTTTTGGTGCGGTATCTTAATGTTGGTTACCTGTTTTCGCCCGGGGGAAGATTCGATGGTACTGGAATAGAGAGAGCGAGAGCTGCGAACAAGGTAGCTTCAAATTGTGTCTGTTTAGTCAATCTTTCAGGGATTTGAAGTATTCGCTCGTAATCGTATACGATTTGATCTTCATGTTGATGATCCAGTTGAACTTCAAACTTTGTTAATGTTATAAAAAAAAAACACTGATGTATTATTAAACCTTCACTACTTCTTATCATTCCACAATTTCTTGGAGTTGCCGCTTTGCTACGAATCAAAACACCAGGGTAAAATAAACACCACCAACTAAACGGATCTGCCCGGGGCGTTTTTAATGGCCGTGCCACCAATCCCAATGGCAGGTAATCCTTGGCTAGTTTCCCTTTACGCGTTAGACGCGTTTTTGTTCCGATAAAATCAGCTGCCAGCGCTGGTGCCAGTCACGGGAGTTTCACCCACGGCAATGGGAGTGCAATGTATTTATATCAATTTATGAGTTGCGAGCATAAACATTTATGATCTCGTTGTTTTATGACGTTTCACCAGCGCCGCTTGGGATGAGGATGAGGAAACAATCGTTGTGACGAAAGGTTCTAGTTTTGAGGCCTACCCGCTGCCTGTTAGCAGTGGGTTTTATTGCTCCGGTGAACGAGTCGAACGTATTTTGAAGGGTGAGAGAGAAAAAAACTAGAGTTTCTGTGTGCATCAGAACTTCCTGTTGTGTGTTTATTCTTTTCTCTTTATCCAGGAAGCTTTTGATGGGTACAGCAGTAGGCGGAGAGCTTAGAGGATGCTTGGGAGGATTTGAAGAAAGGAATTAATCTTCTACAGTATACTGGACCTAAGGGGCGTCTAGAGGGGACCTAAGTTTCCTAAGTTTGAGAAGATGCGGTAAGATGCGGTAAGATGCTGCAATAACCTTAAAAAGCTGCGTGGGAAAATAAAACTAGCGACTGATGTGTGTGTGTGCGTGTGTGCGCGTGTGTGTGTGTGTGTCTGAAGAGCATTTTTGTCTCGTGAGTCATTTCAGTTTGTCTTTTCTCTTGGTTTCGGTGTAAATTCTTGATATTTGAAGAAGCATCAACATGTCAAGGTCATGCACTATATCGCCTTGGACCAGCTCGTCTTTGAGCTATTTACCTTTGCTTCTGTTTGCCTTGTTGCAATTGAAATACGAACACATTTTCATCCAAACAAGGGCACACGTGCCAACGCAATTTTCGTAGTTTTCCTGGAAGTTCGTCAAATTGTGCAGCTCGTTAATGGAGAAAGCCTAGGCCCACACTTTCTTCGAATCGGCTTTTTTGTGTCCAAATCTTCAAACTGAAGTATTGCACACTTACTACTGTACAGCCTATTACAACATGTTATCGATTAAAGCTTCTCCGTAAGTGTTTGCGATCTCAGGACCATTCGTAAATCACCCTTAAAACACAGCGCTACAGTACGATTTTGTGTGTGTGTGTGTGTGTGTGTGTTTTGAGAAAATCAATTGGAACACACCATACCCGTCACGTGTGCGAATGGCTGATGTGGATGGTACAGTTCCTGGGTTAATGGAATTTTCAGCGCCTGCAACCATACCACCTAGGCCTGGCAACGAATTTGCAACGAATCGGTTTTTGGCGGCGGAGAAGGCCAGCCAAAAATGAATGGGTTAATGCTCGCCCATTCATTAAATCGATACACCGAGGTGGGAAGGCAATTAAAATTTTGTTCAAGGTGGTGGTATATTGCTGAAACAATTCCAATAGTTGCGTGTCTGTTTGTGTCTGTTTCGACGAATTGTAAGCGCATTAGCGCACCAAACACTTCAGGCATTCTGAACCGAAAGCACTCCCACAAACACACGTTAGCGGAAAGCATACATTTATTCATTCGCACCTCCAGCATTCTCGCTGGGTTGCGATTGAAAGGCGGGTTCAGAAACATTACTCTGCCCTTTTTCCTGGTATTTGGATCTGAGTTTAGCAATTGGGCCGCTTCCCAGCAACATATGCTTACTCCAAAAAAGCTGCACTAATTATCAGCAGCCAGGGCAGCACCAGATCCATTGATTGACGTTGTATTTCGCCACGGTTGAAATGTCTCGGTGAAACGCACGGTGGTTTTAGGGTGTTCAAGTACGCTTAAAATAGAACCTGACGTGTCCCGATCGCCGGCGGGGGGATCACTTCGCCTATCGATTCCGCTGCTGTGTTTGCTCAATCGTAGCTTAATCGATGATCTACCAGCCGCTAGTGTGTAACCTAAGTGTGTGCCCCTAGAATACAGCAGATATTATGGCCACATCATCGCGTCGATTGACTTCTACCGGATGGTGAGTTACTCAACGCCGCTTTCCAGGAATCGATACGGCCGCTCCCTAATCCTGCTTTCCCTTTCGAGTGGCGGCAGTAGTAGTTGTTGTTTACCGAAGGTTTATTTACATTTTTAGCAGTTTTGTTTCTAATTGGCGCTGCTCGGCTGGCAGGTGACCACGGCACACATTTCCTGTGTTTACCGTGCCAGAGAGCAGTAGTAGTTCCAGTAGGTACAGGAAGTGGATGCTTCATGCTGATGATGGTTTCGATATGGCCTGGGAATGGCCTGGAAGCGTTGACTCAGTACCTCTGACCTCCTTCCCGTTGGTAGGGTTAGCGTGTGCTAATCGTTGTACCGCTACTCTGACTAACCCCGAGGCGCGCGTTGTGTTTCTAAAATAAATGTTTTTCCGGCAATTGGAGCAATGAAAAGAAGGGTAAGCACTCTCAGCGTAAGTAAAGAGGAATTTAATTTTGAAACAAAATTGCAACCAGCGCTCAAACTCGCTGGAAAAAAATGGAGCGTTCCGTAAACGACGTTATAGTGCTTCCTGATTCACCTGCAACCTCGGTTTGCTGTTTTTTTTTTTTAATTTTATTAATATACCTTCCACCAGAGGGACGAGGGACTACCGGTTTCATTCCGCTTGATTTCGCCTTTCGCCCATTTCCAGCAGAAGGGGCAAGCCAATCCGCTGGGAGATGATTTCAAAAATTAAAACATTGTATCGAAATTAAGACTGACGTTTCGTTTAATTTGCCATCCGGTGCCGCTGTCCGTGGTTGTGCATCCGATGGTCGGTCTGGCCTGCTGTTACTGCTGCCGGTGGTGGTTATGGTGTTTGGTTTTTGCAATTTTTTTGTTGTTGGTGTGCTGCGGTTAATTTACTCTCATTTGGAATTTATACCCCTTGCTTGTTTTTTTTTTGCTGCTCGGCTTCGGACACTTGCTTTGTATGGGCATAATGATAAATTTGTATGCCTTTTTATTGCACTGAAATGTGATATCCAATATCCATAAACGGGGTCGTGTCGTGTGTGTGTGTGTGTGTGCGAAGCGTCTGTGTTGTTGTCTGAGACGAGGGAGCGGGTGGTTCTTTTTTTGTTGTTAAATAACGATCATAAAATTCAGCAATATCCTTTTTCCGTGAGTGCCGCTTGCGCAGTTTCCGCAAGCCACAAGCGGACGTATGGCATGCAAATTTCTTTCCCAAAACCAGTGTGCGTGTTTGTGTGTGCGTGTGTGAGCATGTTGTAGCAAGCCCCATTCCAGACTCCAGGCCTGGCGTGTTGCAGTTTGCGAAACGAAACTGTTTGCGATCGATATATTTCACGGGCGTGTGCGCAGTGCCCGGACCACACGAAAACCGGCTCTGTAGCATCACGAAACCTGACAACAAAAAAGAGTGAGACATAGTTGCGCAAAAAAAAAAACATGATACGCAAAAGCGGCACCCTCAAAAATTGTCACAGTAAGCTGAGCCTGTGAACGGGCCAAAATCATCATAATCGGTCAGAATCGACGGGCAATTTTGCAGACTTTGGTAGGTCGAGTTTTGGTCGAAACTGCAGAAGAAGAAGCGAAAGAAGAAAAAAAACAAGCAAACCGGGTCGGGATTTGCATTAATGATCTGCTGCTGCAGCGCTGCCAAGAGGAGCTCTGGGTATGTCCAGACTCAACCAGATCCGGTTCACTTGTTTTTGCATTGGTGTCGCGATTTGTGAGATCCGCCTTTTGGGGCCGCGCGTGTGTGTGTGTGTGTGGCCTTGGCTAAACAATATTTTCAGCACCCACGAGCGCTTTTGATGCCTTTTGGGTGTTGGGAGATGAGGATGTGTTGCACGAAATTGGTGGCCAATTGCAGCGCGCAACGCTCGTTAGAAAGCTTGCGAGCTGCAATTTGATATGTGCCCGAAAATAGGAAAGCCACCCTGCTGCGTAGCCATCAAAGAGTCGGTGCATTCCGGAGCGTTCACTTCAATCGTACTGAGCCGTAAGCGTCCCCGAGAGTTGGTGAAGAAGATTGAAAGGTTGTCATCCCATCCAACCGGCCCAGACCAGACTAGCGAGCAAGGGGAGCTGCTTTTGAATGCAATTTCGTCGCATTCGTGCTATTCAATAGGTGGATCGTGCTCTGTGATGAGATTGATTTTACTTGTGCACGTGTGTGTGTGTGTATCATCGAATGCTTCGGTGCTCTCGTTTGAAGATGACACACTCTATCTCTGGTACGCGCTTCGCCATTTGGTGAAGGGCTCTGGTTGTGTTTTATACTTTTCGACATTGCGTCGGTAGGCGACTCTCGATGACAAAAGCCACAGAGAAAGGGTGAGAGGACCAGGGAGAGCGGTTGGAATTTCATTTAAAGCTCTTCTCTCTCTGTCTCTGAGGACGTGAATCTAATCAAGGGCTTTTCAAAGGGGGTGCGCCTAGAATGGTGCGCTGTCTGTTGTTGTTGGGCGCACCTTTTCCGAGTCATCTGCCTGGCAGGTATGATCTGAGGGCCCTTGCGAGCATCATTGCACAGCTTTTGATGAATTTCTTTTCGTTGTGCTAGCTGCGATTTGTGTCGCTGGGGGTGAGTATTTGGTTTTTGGGACGACAACAGACGAAAGGTAATGAAGTAACTAGCAGACAATCGAAGAACAGAAATGAGAATTGGCAATCGAACGGACGGATTGAATATTGCTGAGAATGCATTCTAATACGATCTTGTCATTACAGCTTCAGGTTTGCTAGCGTACGTTCCATTCGTGTTTTTTCTTCATGCTTGCACCTAAATTGCTACACTTTTCCCATATCGGTTCCCATCGGCTGGGCCCGATCGCGTGTCTGTTTGGAAGGCGCTAACTCACGCCGCAAATCTCCCGAAACACTCACCGGAATCAACAGCAACCGTTTGTGGCTCGTTAGTGTTTGACGCTTCGGAACAACCGCACGACCACTTAACGGCGCCCAGCCTAGCATGATGGCGTGCGAGAGAGGCAACTGCTTTGTCTAATGTTTCATGGTTGGTTAAGTTTTTCGCGCTTGCACGCGTGTCTTTTTGTTGTTGTTTGATGTCGAGTGTGTGAGAAAGGTGGTCTAATAAGCCGGGCTACACTAATATGAACATAATATGCATTTGTGGTGACATACAGGGGGGAAATGATTTGCTTCTGTAATCGGGCTTTTGATATGGTTAGAATTAAATGAATGCTTTTGGGGTTTTGGGGTGGTTAGTTTGTCACGCAATCTGATATCCAATCTGATGGGTTCATTATGTTTGTCACTTTGACACTAGTAACTGCAGACGTAGCTGCACGTCAGATGGTTTGTGGTTTTGGTTGGATGTAGGAGTTCTCCAAAGTTTTGTAGCTCTCTGCATTTGGATACTCCGAATATCTACTCAGACGTTTATTGGAATTAGGACATCTTGCTTTACGACTTTGGTCATAGGATATCGTCATAGATGAACATCTCTATCATTAGTGTATGTGTCATTTATCTAAAATGAAACTCTGAAGATGGTTTAGCTCCAATAGTAAATATGAAGACTCTTTGGATTTAAGGCAGCTGATATCTAGGTTGATCTTTTTGAAGATCACTACAGATGAACATCTCTATCATTGGGTTGAGTGTGTTCTTCAACAAAAACCAAATAATCTTGAGATCTTAGTCTTGTAATCCGTGGTGTTTGTAGAATTGTTGATCATTGCGACATATTGAATCAGAGAGTTTAGAAAAATATAGATTTTTTTTTAACTTCTACATACTTGAGGAACTTCTACTCCAGAAATATTATTCAACCTGTTTAACCGTCCTAAAATACAATTTTTGTGCAAATAATCATTACCTTTTTCTGTCCCGTATACCAGAAACGGCCACTAAACACATCAACCGACACTTATAAACGATACACATCTCTCAAGATCAGCCGGCGATCATCGCGGTCACATGTTTTCATCTTGCTTTATTCAAGCTCGTTTTCGGGTTATGGATGATTTTTGGAAGGAAGGTCCCTCCCCACCTTCATCAGTCTTTCTTCCATCGTTTGCTTGCCCCAAAAATTCACCAATTAGTATTTCTATCAACATCAATACGCGCGCTGTCAACATGAAACATCAACCAGTGTTTTTTTGGAGTATGGTTTACTGGTCTCCGTGGGCGAACTGTTTTTTTTTTTTCATTTGCTCGGCGTGTTGTTTCACCCGAAAGTATGCGCACAACAACAAAAAAATAATGTCGGTGTATAAATTGCGAGCGAAGTATGCGGTGCGATGATTTGTGTCCTCGGTCACGCTCGGGTGAAAAATACACAAGATCATGTTGGTGTTATTTTCGTGTTTTTCCCGTGCCCACCCTTTTGGAAGGGAACAACCTCGTACCTCCTCTCGCTCCCACGTTTTGGCGTGAAAATCTGGTCGTGTTTGTCACCGCAGAAAAATTGTCTCCACAACCTCCGGGTGTGTGTGTGTGTGTGTTCCTGCTGTGTTTCCGCTAAGATTGGGCGGAAAAGAAATGTTCTACACGATCGACGCCTCAGCGCGCCCGCGCTCGATCGATGGTCTGGAAAGGTTGGTCGGTTTATTTATGGCGCCGCCTCCGAAGTCTCGCGCTGTGTGCTTGCAGTGTAAATAGAGCTTCCGATTTACCATCGGAATGTGGAGGTCCGTCTGTTGGTGTGTTCGTCTTAATTGTGGATTTCGAAAGGCGAAAACCGTACCGTGTGTGTTGTACATCATTTAACAAACAAAAAGACAGATTTGCAAATTTTCCACCATTCCCTTATCGTGTTACACTCGAGTAGGTTTTTCCAATTTTCCCTCCACTGCAGTCACAGCTGCCAAACGTCATCGGAGAGGTTCATCGGAGTTCATTGACTGGTTTTTTTTCGGTATAGAGTGGGAGTGTTGTTATTGCGCATCGCCCATACCGTGTGTTCCAAAAATGTCTTTTTGCGTTTGATTTGTGATGTGTTTCTTTGCTCTCTCTCTCTCTCTCTCTCTGCACACTGGCTGCTGCTTCCCGTTTTTTTTGCCTACGACGGTTACAAATGAGCGAATAATTAACGCAGCGGAAATGGAAAGATAAACTAAACCAGCCCTCTTTTTTGTTATTTTACTTTTGACTCACTACGAGAGCAATGGCGAAAAAACGAAACAAAATAACGCACCGAACACAACTACAACACTACACGCCAAAGATATGCGACCGCTGGGCACGTTCGGCTTCCTCTTCTCCGGCGCACAGCCCCGTCCCACGGGACGTGGGAATGTTTGTTCGGATAAAAATAAACATTCCGACGCACGCAGTCGCCGCTCGGGGAGGGCAGCATTTCGCACCGAAACCGGCCGGCGTGCTGTATATATGTTCTCGTTTCCAATAGTGATGTTCGCATTTATTGTGCTCCAATGTCCAATTCTCGAACCTCGAACGTGTTTGATGAACTGGCGGGGCGTGACCACGAGCGGCCACGTGGCCCCCGTGATTTGCTACGTTTCAAATGTTTGAGAGCCAAGACGTTAACGCTCCCCAGCTGTGCAAAGTGTCACCCCCCCCCCCCCCCCCCCCCGAAATCC
>AXCO02005612.1:0-20581 GCA_000473525.2 Anopheles melas | reverse complement strand
CTTGTCACTAAGTTCCTGTTTTGGGTTTAATGCTTATACTGTTCCTGCTTTGGGTTATAATGCATAAACTGTTCCTGCTTATGTTGTACGTTTTCGGTTGGTTCTGTTAAGTGTGTCACAATTGTTTTTATATGAACGGTGTGGCCTGAGCTCTTCCGGATCTGTATAGTATGATCTGATTTGCTGAGCGTGTTATAATGAATGTTTTGCGATGGTGTGATTTGGCTTTCCTATGAGTATATAACTGATAGTGTGTATTATAATAAGTTCTGTATGGCAGATATGCTACAAAATATTTTGAAGAAAAAGAAAGGATACGACCAGAATTGAACATTGATCATTCTCCAAGCTCCAACTTCAAACTCCCAAAACGACAAATTATTAATCTCACAAGAGATTCTACTTAAATACAAACTGATGTCTAAATGGTATTGTAGTCTTTTTTAGGCCAGTCTTATAAATATTTTTGTTATCGAAACCCTGATTTAATGTCTACTATCTTCATTTACTCAAGTAAATTAACTACTTGATTTCTTGAGCAATGTGTAAACTGTTTCCAAAATGGACGTTATGAATAATGGGGTAGTTATTGAACAAACATGAAAATAACAATAATACGTAGATAACATTACAGATGTAAGTTACTTTACTTTGTATTGGATTTTGTTCAGCCTATTTAAAAACCGTTGAAATCCTATGGAGGATATTTGACACATAATGTTGGAATATAATAATATAATCAACAAGTCAATTTTGTTCCTTCCGATATTAAGCCTTTGTGATAAATACACTGAAAATTTGCTTCAGCTTCCTCATCATTTTGTTCCATTCATGATCTTCATCTCCACAGGCTATCGAGAGAGTGCTTTTGCGTACGCGATCGCAGCCGCGGGTGTGACGCACAGTGTGGCCCGTGCCTGCGCCCAGGGCCGGCTGATCTCGTGCGGCTGTGACCCGTCCGTCAACCGGAGGGGCATGTCCAAGTCGCTGCGCGAAAGCTTGGAAAAGGAGAAGCTCCGCTTCCTGGACGCTATCGCGGAAAGCAATAGCGTGTTCGAGGAGGGTGACAGCTTGCGCAAGCTGAAGGCGAATCAGGCGAGCCGCTGGAAGTGGGGCGGCTGCTCGCACAACATGGCGTTCGGGGTGGAATTTTCCGAGCTGTTTCTGGACTCGCGCGAAAAGGGAGCAGACATACAGTCCCAGATAAACCTGCACAACAACCGGGCCGGACGGAAGGTAAGTTGAGATGACACCACCTCACCCCCGTAAGCTAAGAAAGTGAAACTATAGAACAAACGAACCCATTCTCTGCAGGCCGTCTCGAACAACATGCAGGTACGGTGTAAATGCCACGGCATGTCCGGCAGCTGCCAGCTGAAGACGTGCTGGAAGTCGGCGCCCGACTTTCGCGTGGTCGGCCGCGTCCTGAAGCAGCAGTACCGCCGGGCGATACTCGTCGACCAGTCCAACCTTGGCAACGGGCCGCCGATGATCGTCTACCGCAAGCCAAAGAAGCGCAAGCACGTGCCGAATCTGCGCCCACCGCGGAGGCAACCGCGTGAGCAGCAGCTCGCTCCGGTCGGCAATCGGCTCGGTGGCCCCACCAACCGGAAGCTGGAGAATGCACTCTTCTACTACCAAAGATCACCGAACTTTTGCGAGCGCGATCAGATCTCCGACATACCGGGTAAGTCGCGCACAGGAGGACTTTCGCTTTCGACCTTTTGTTTTTACTTTCATGTGCACGCACGCACATTTTACCTTTCCTCGCTCCCTCCCCCCCCCCTCCCGAAACAGGTACCATCGGACGGCGCTGCAATCGGACGAGCAGTGGGAGCGAAGGTTGCGCCTCGATGTGTTGCGGCCGGGGCTATAATCTGATCCGCGAAAAGCGCATCGATCGGTGCAACTGTAAGTTTCACTGGTGCTGCTTCGTGGAATGTGACGATTGTGAAATCGAGGAGTGGATTAGCGTGTGCAACTGAGCGATGCTGCTCACGTTCGGTGGCCCACCGGTTCGATTGTTTCCCGCTAGGGGCCCCACCGGCGGAAGGACGCGGAGGACGGTCGGAGGCAAACTAATTAAAAACACTCCGCTTGTTTGCTCCGCTCCCAGAACTGAAACATCTGACCAAGGAGCGAGGGCAGCCAGAGGCGAGGGAAGCGTTCGGAAGCGTGATGTAGTGGACACAGCTAAGCAGTATTACGGCATGTACGAGAAGTTGCCCCATCGGATGGTGTAAAATCCAGTTAGGCTAGGACCGTTTCTGTACAAATACAGTGTACCATTTTTTTTGTTTGTTTGTTTATGTGTGTGTTAAGTGGCAATCGTTAGGCGAGCCTTCAATGTAATCCTTGCTCTCTCTCTCTCTCTTTATCTCTAAACCATTACTAGCCATCTCGCTCACTCGCTGTACGAAAAGTTTCCCACATCCCCCTTTGAACAGTGATTTCAATTGTAGCCGCTAAGGACCGTGTTATTTATTCGAATGTGCGTTTTGCGTTTAAATTAATTCTAACCCAGTAAGAGCTATTACACACCCCTTAGTGTCATAATGTACCGCACGCGAGACAGTCGAGTTCTGCCTGCCCGTGGTGTGACACGTCATCGCGCACAACATTATGCCGTTACATGGACAGACTGCGCGGGTGCCATCGACGGGGCGGAATTGATTGAAGGGAGATTGGCGCTGGAACGCGTACAGAAACACGGGGAAGCGTAGAACGACAAGAGGTGTAGTGAAACCAGCTTTAGCGAAGCGACAAGTAAATGTAGCGAATGGATTCGTGATAATAAATTATGTCAGTCAATACAGGTAATATTTGGAATTGATTTTTTTAATGGAGACAGACTAAACATTTGTTTGAGATGGATCGATCGATCATGAGTATGGTGATGTTGTTAATAAATATTAAGGCATACGACCCAAGACGCCATTGAGTGCGAGCGATAAAACATCTGCCATAAAGCAACGTACGTATGTGCGAATAAAAGCTCATAATGCTAGCTGAAGTCCGACATTTTGATCCTTTTCTCCCCAAACAATGCGACATAACGTATCGAAAGGATCCCATTGAGCTGATATTTAGTGGGTTAAATTTCAGCCAATAGGTGCGCCTTATGACTTGCAGCGATCCGTATCGATTCGTTGAAGAGCCGTCTTAACCGTGAAAGCATATACACTTCTAGGATTCTTTCCTTTCTTTTCATAGTTCCATTCAAAAATATCCGAAGACCAATAACTGTATCAATCCACACGGAATACAGGCGAACGCTAAAATGGACGACCATTCAGCGCAACGATCGCACTTTGAAGTGATTGTATCAGAGGAAAGCAAAAAGAGCGCAAAAAAACATGCAATACGGGATAATTACTTCTTCAGCTCATCACTATCATCATCATTGTTGGGCGCTCTGTTTTGCACTGAGTAGGCAGCTTTATGTCCCATTGATAAATCTCTTAATACTGCTGCAATGGCACTGCTGCACCCGGTTTAGTGGAAATGCAAGATCATCATGCGCCCTTCATAAGAATTCCCTCGGGGGAAAACTCTCGCCTAGGATCCGACGGCCGCCTGCCCCTTTTAATCATTGCTCGGCGTTCCGGTCGGAAAAAGGACCAACTGGAGGAGTACAAGAAGAAGACTGCAGGAGGATGATAGCTTCTTTGTTTATTTTCAGCACACACCTTACAGCGAGCCGGGACTTTGATCTTTGCCGTTCGGAGGGCCCTTGGATGCACAAGGACACGTAATAATGGCACGCGGGTGAAAATCACTACAGTTCCGAAGTCACGGCGTACCCGACCGGTGTGGATCATTCACCGGCAAAATTCTGGGATGCAATTGTGTTTTTGCTGCAGGCCTAATCTGATCATCGAATTATGCGGCTGAGTGGTTTTCAAGCATTTAAGGGCTATTAGGAGGGCGAGTGGTTGTATGTTGTTCTTTCTTTGCTCATCAAAAGTTAACAAAACGCTGATGCGAGATAGCCGCCCAGGAACGATTATGTGGCTCAGTTTAAGCTTTACTGTCTTTCTTTGTGATCTGACCGATTTGAGAATAGCAAAATAAAGATGATACAAAATCAGATTATGTAGCTGGACGTTTGGAAAAAAGCTAACACAACTAACAAGCTTATGTTGGACTTGTTGGTGAAAGCTAGGACCCATTACTTTCTTCCAAATTACATTAAAAGACATCTGTTTTGTTTATCAATGTAACTGATTCCTGCCACACTATCGTCCATAGAGAGAAGTAAATCATATCAATCGCTTTGTTAATTCCTTTCCCTCCATTTAAAACCCTCTCCCTATTACTCGGAAATTTGAATCCCTGCAGACCATATTGGCTTTCACGTGACAGCCTAAAACGCAACCAAGGTGTTGCATTAGCACAAATTCAGCTCCATATGGTGTCACCCAAAACACCCAGACGCATAGGATCACGCGGAAAACCTCGATGATGTTTGCATTTCAATTAGAGTGCAACACCATACTCAACACCGTTCGGATTCAACTAGTTGCTGCCGCCTTTCTAACGGGTGACTGCGAGTGAAAAACGTGTCCACCAACGGTCACAGCAATCGTACAAGCAATCGGTATCGGTACCGTGGCTCAGACGGAAGGAGTTTAGAATTCGGTTGTGTTCCAGCTGGAACTATCATTTGCCGTTGGCGTAACCGTGAAACCCAGGACTAGCCTATGTATGGGTGTAACAGGAAGGCGTACAATTGAATTAGTGAAACAGTTGGAGTTAACTTTTTAAGGCTTCCCGGGGGACGACGTAACATCCCGGGGATCGCTTTCCCGGTGACCATTTACGGAGGCCAACGGTTAGTAGATGGTTAGAATTCGCGGCAAGCAGTCGAGCCGAGCAGGAGCAACCGCAGGCCACCAGTGTCGTTGTCAAGTTGTCGAGAAAAAGCAAACCGCATTGTTTCGCTGTGTCTCATAATAGCTGCAGAATTGATTGGAACATTAAAAGCGAAAGTGTTTTTACAATTGGTAGTTTCTATTGCAAAGTGAGAAAACAAGACGATACTGTAAAATAAACGAGAGTTTGGTGAAGTGTTATCAACGAGGATTTATTATATTCACCGGTAAATCAATGTTTATTAATTCAATTCTGTTGTATAGTGATCCGTGTATACTGTTAGTTGAAAAACTTGCTTATAAGTGAATAAATGCTTAAAATGCTCAATCATGTTAAGTGAATTAGGCGACTTTACTGGCGCCGGAAGTGTTTCAAATGCTTACCTAACAGGATTAGTGCAACAATGCGACCTCCAAGTGAAAGCCCACACAGGCTGTGCAAGGTTTCTTGTGCTGGTTTCTAAACTGCTGGTTTACGTAACTGTGGTTTGCCTTCATTCCGCATGCGAGTTGTTTCCGCATTGAAATTTTAACTACATTTTGTACCAGCAAATAACCAGTTGCCTGACGTTCATCCATGGCAGAGTTAAAAAAACGCTTTCTCTTTCTTTATAAAGTTAATTAAAGTGGAATGTGCTCATCTAGTCGAGTATTTATAGTTACTTTAGCACCCCGATGAAAGTTCAATTATGTACAACCAGCAGCGAGTAAAATGAGGTTGAATTATTTTTTGCAGCAGTTAGTTTGTTGAAGGATTCTTCAAAGCGCTCCCATTAAGACCTTGACACATTCCTCCGTTAACTATTGCGACCTCCATCATCAGTGCGTTGATCGGTTAACGTTGATCGGAATGTAAAACCACAAACGTAGTGGTACGGCGGCTAGTAAAGCTCGGCTGAGGAAGCAAAGGGGCGTAAGGGGAAAAATAACTCACTCAAACCGCTGCAAAGGCAATGAAAATGAGCGGAATTCCTGCTCCTCAATCAATCTTGATTGAAGATCTTCTTGGTTTTTGTCACCCAAGTTTTATCGTTGTAGATCGATCGATCGATCAAGATGATCTTCAGAAGAAGAGTAGGAATGTGTTTGTGTGAGAACGAAAAAGATGTGAAATAATGTTTATGTAAAAAGTAGGCCATGCGTTTTTATGTCATTTTAAGCACGTTGATAGGAGTGATTTAATTATGACTTAACATCCTTTATTTTTGTTTTGAATAGTTCCACAACACCTCATGGACAAATAGATTCAAATAATAACAAAAGCAAAGTTCTACCATCTAAACCTAAACCGACAACGTTCATGGCTAACCTTAAGATCGAAACGCTTCCCGATCCGGGCAACCGGTACAAGCTCTGCGAGCTAATCGGCAGCGGTGTGTGTGCAAAGGTGTACCGGGCTACTGATACGCAGGCCAGCAACAAGAATGTTGCGATAAAGGTGCAAAAGTTTGAAGGTGAAACGAAAACCGCCATCCAGGAGGAGTTTCGCATTTTGCGCGACCACTCTAAGCATGCGAACCTGATCGACTTCTATGGCATCTATCGGAAGAAGTGTCCGGCCGGGGAGTGCGACGAGATTTGGTTCGTGCTGGAGGTGAGTGAACGATACATTTAGGTCGTAACATCACATTCATGAGTGGGAAACCCTTCGTTACAGTACTGCGACTACGGTCCGGCAGTGGATGTCGTCCGAAAACTGTTTGTTAACAATCGGCGCGCCAGTGAGCTGCAGCTTGCGTACATTCTGCGTGAAGTCTCGCGAGCGCTGGTATATCTGCACGAACACCATATCGTTCATCGTGATGTGCGTGGTAGCAACATACTGCTCACGAAGGACGGCGAGGTGAAGCTGTGCGATTATGGACTGGCACGCGATACGAAGTCCACGCTGGGAAAGCGAGGCACCTGCATCGGATCACCCTGCTGGATGGCTCCGGAAGTTGTCACTAGCTCCAAGAGTGGTAAGAATTCGCTAGGATATGACTGTATATAAGATACAAAGCCAATGTAAAGATATCTCCCATCTCCACAGACAAAGATGTCTACGATAATCGGTCGGACGTGTGGGCTTTGGGAATTACGGCGATTGAGCTGGGCGATGGTAAGCCACCGTTCGCGGACATACACGCCACCCGTGCCATGTTTCAGATCGTGCGCAATCCTCCGCCAACGCTTTATCGGCAATCGAACTGGTCGCAGGAGTATAACGATTTCATTGCCGAATGTCTCGAGAAGAATCCGGACCACCGGCCGTTCATTATGGAAGTTATCGAGCATCCTTTTCTGACCCAAGTGCCTGAGAACGACTACCATGTAGGTGTGCTCTATGCGGAGGAACTCTGCCCTTTTGAATAACGCGCTCTCATATTCTACTTCCAGCTGAGTCAAGAGCTGAAAATGTTGGCCGAATCGGTGCAGAGCACACAGCTGCCGAAAAAAGAGGAAGTGGCGGTCGTTCGTGGTTTGTTAAAGTCAGCCGAAGCACGCCCGGAGAAGCTGCACGTAGAAGATCTGGCAGCACTGGAGCAGCTGTCCGAGGAAACGATACTGGAAGAGATCACGCAGCGATACAAAAACGGTAACACATACACGTTCGTCGGCGATGTGTTGATCTCACTCAATCCTAACGAAACTATTCCGGAGTATGTGCGTGGTGTAAGTAAACGATTAAGAAACGATCTAAAATTCAATGGCATCTTGAATAACATTTGATCTGTTTTTCTCACTTAGTTCCATTCAAAGTACATGTTCAAATCGCGCTCGGATAATGCGCCACACGTCTTTGCAATCGCGGACAGCGCATACCAGGACATGCTGCACCACGAGGAACCGCAGCACATTATACTGGCCGGTGAAAGTTACTCGGGAAAAACGACCAACCTGAAGCTTCTTATGAAACATCTCGGTGTGCTCGGTGAGGGCAATCCCGGAGTGTACGAGCGTATCGTAAACGGATACAAAGCTCTCAGCGCACTTACCAACGCCGGAACACCGTTGAATCCGAACTCCACCCGAAGTATCGTACAGGCGCAGCTTACATTCGGTTCGACTGGTAAACTGTCCGGTGCTATCTTTTGGGTGTATCTGCTGGAAAAGCTTCGCATCTCGTCAACTAATATGTAGGTCATAGTTATAGCAACAATTCAAAAGATCGTCTATTGAATCGTGCATTTTGCATTGCAGGAACCAATCGAATTTCCACATCTTCTACTACTTCTACGACACGATGGATGCCGAGGAACGGTTGCTGGACTTTTCGCTCGAGGGAGGCCGTAACTATCGCTATCTGCGCATATCCGACGGCATGAGCTCGGACAAGCTTAAGTACTGCCGAGACGATATTTCCGGCAATGTACGGGCCTTCAAAGAGTTTGAGGAGCAGCTGTTAGCTCTCGAAATATCGCAGGACATTCTGGAAACCATCTACCGGACGCTGGCCGCAATTCTGCTGCTGGGCGAGGTGCGATTCAAGGAAACGGATGGCATGACCGAGCTGGAGAGCTTTGAGGTGATCAGCAAGATCGCCACGCTGCTGCAGCTGGACGAGAAAAAGTTCCAGTGGGCTTTGCTGAACTATTGCGTGATAGTGCGCGGATCAGCTGAACGCCGACGCCACACGGCAGATGAGGCGCGCGATGCACGGGACGTTTTGGCGGCGACCATCTACTCTCGGCTGGTCGATTGGATTACGAACACCATCAACCAGAAGCTTGCCTTTGGTAGAGCTATTTAGTGAGTAATTCCTTTGATGATTGGCAGAGGAAGGAGAGATACTATTAACCAGTATTTATTTGCAGTGGAGATAAACATTCCGTTACCGTTACGGATCATTTTGGATTTGAGTGCTTCCACCGGAACCACATCGATCAGTTGGTTGTGAATGCGCTCAACGAACAGATGCAGTACTTGTACAACCAGCGCATCTTTGTGTTTGAAATGATCGAAATGGTAACTATAAATAGTAATAGGTACTATGAACATGATCCTCAACGGGTTTGATTTCCTCTCACACACAGGAAGAGGAACAAGTTCCTGTAACTCCCCTTCACTACTACGACAACAAGCTGGCGGTTGACCACATCCTCACCAAACCGAAGGGAGTGTTTAGCTTCATCGATGACGCTAGCCGAGGACGCCACGGCCAGAATTACATCATTGATTCAATCCACACCAACAAAAGCCCGTTCATCAAGCGTGCCAGCGGACACGAGTTTACCGTGGCGCACTACACCGGCCGCATTACGTACGATGCGCGCGATATGCCCGACAAGAACCGGGACTTTATTCCGCCCGAAATGGTGGAAACGTTACGCGCATCTGGTGAGCCCATCATCAAGATCATGTTCTCCAATCAACTGTCTCGCACCGGAAATCTTACCATGGCAGCCGAGGACGCGCTAGGCATGCTGGTGGACAAACCGACCAAGAAGAAGCGCTGGGGAGCGGCTCTGGTCGCGGAGAAAAACAAGGCCAAAAAGATGAACACCCTCTCGAAGGGTATGTACTCGCAGGTGCACAAGATGCGCACGATTGCAGGGGTTTTCCGGGCGACTAGCCTGGAACTGTTCAAAACACTCTCGATCGGCCCGAACAGTGGCGGTACGCACTTTGTTCGCTGCATACGCTCGGATCTCGAGTACAGGCCGAAGGGATTTGCACCGGAAATGGTGCGGCAGCAATTGCGTGCCATGGCCGTACTGGATACGGCCCGGGGCCGACAGAAGGGCTTCTCCCATCGGATTCCGTTCCAGGAGTTTTTGCGACGGTACCAATTTCTGGCATTTGATTTCGACGAGAATGTGGAGATGACGCGCGACAATTGTCGGCTGCTGCTGCTGCGCTTGAAGCTCGAGGGCTGGGTGATCGGGAAGACGAAGGTGTTTCTGAAGTACTACAACGTGGAATATCTGCAGCGGCTGTACGAGACGCAAGTGAAGAAGATTGTAAAAATTCAAGCGATGATGCGTGCCTTCCTCGCGAAGCGTACCGTTGCGACCAAGCTAAAACAGGTCCATCGTGAATCGAGTGAGTTTTGCTAGGAATAAACTATCTTTGTGGTATTTGTGGAATTTATAATAACGTTAATTGTATTGCTTCAGTTCGCAAGCGACAAATGGTCAATCAGGATAGTCAGGATGAAGCGGCACTTAAAATTCAGTCAGCCTATCGTGGCCATATGGCTCGCAAGAAGTATCGACCGCTGATTAACGACCGCACGGGCAAGCTGGATGCAGAGACGGCCGAGTTCATGAAGCCGTTTGTCTATCGCTGGAGAAAAAAGTCCATGTATCAGGTGCTTCTGCAGTATCGTGCAGCACGATATCAGGATCTAGTGAACCTATCGCAACAGGTTCGTTTACAAATATTTAATTTCAAACCAAGTTTTATGCTATTCAAATATTATTTATTTTGTATAACTGAATTCCCTTTTTTAATTTTAAAAAGGAAACACAATGAATCATTTCACGTTTTTCACTTATACCCCAAAATCATTCAATTACACAAAATTTCAATTATTTCTGATCAAAAGTCATATCGAAAAATAATACAATATAAATGACACGCACTGTAAGCGTTACCCGAACCCCTGTAATGCGCATTGCATAGCGTCAGGTGTAACGGATCAAAGTAACGTACTGTAACGCATTATTTCAAAATTTTTTTCCCAGGTTCACATTTACAACCAGCGGCTCGTTGCCGGATTCGCCACCAGCAGCAACTGCATTATGCTGGACAAGATCGATCCGAACCAGCGCAATCCGGCCCTGCTCGGCCCGCAGCGCCCGGCCGTATGGAAGTTGCGTTTCCGATTCGACGATATTCCCTTCTTCGACACGACGTACATGTGTGACCCCTCGTCCGCCTCCTACGTCTACACCGGCAACGATTCGGACACGGAAGACTGGGACGCCCCGCTGCGGCGCAGGAAAAACCTGTCCTCGGAGATTACCAAATCCGCTCAGAAGGGCTACCGGATGGATGGGCCCGGTGACGTTGGGCAGCATTCACTCGCCAACGAACCGTTCCACCGGGATCCGAGCTTACCGATCAAACGGTACGATGTGTTTGCAATGCTTGCAATCGTGTGTGAATAATGTTTATGTTTCTTGTTTTATATTTGCAGCCTTTCGCCACACCATGTGGTGGAGCCGTACGCTGTGAACCGTCCCCGGTCACCGATTCAATCGGCCACTCCAATGTCCTCGGTCTATTCACCTATCCCGTATGCCCGGCAAAGCGTGGACGACATTCGCAACAAGTTCAGTGCGACCAGCTTCGACGAGACCGGCTCTGTCGGTACAGGCAAGACGGCCATTTACAAAAAACGACAGGCACCACGGGTCCCTATGGCCGAGCCGGAAGTACCGATTGCGGCCGAGTTTCCGCAGAAAGGCGTTAAAAAGCGGCCTGCTCCTCAGCCGCAGGAGCGACCGATCACACCGACAAAAATTAATCCGATCAAGGAAATGGAGCTGATTGGCAAGAAAAACACCGACGAGGTAGGAAGATCTTGAAAGTATGCTTGCTGAAGCACTAACACTGATTAACTTGTTTTAGAATGACAACTCGGACGATGAGCCCCCTTTCAACTTCCAGGGTATGTTGCGCAAGACAAACTACAACCGTGCCTCGATGAAGCGCAACTCGGAAGGGCTTTCAATGACCACAACAAGCATCGATTACGACGACGCAAACAATAACAACAACAACACCAACGGCAACAGCTACTATCCCACTGCCAATGCGGACGCCAAGCGCAGAGACGCCGCCAATGTGGTGTACCAGAGTAAACCGACCGAACGGCCGAAATCCTGCCAGGGCGCGGAGAATGGCAACCGTACCAACAGTGCCTCGCCCAATCAGCGGAAGCTTTCCCTCTCGCAGGACACGATTATGATGAACGAGCAGAAGGCAGGACCGTCGCGTAGCCGCTCCACCACACCGCAGGACATGAATCAGAACAGCCTGACCGGGGGCTTCATCAGCGAGGAGATTGTACCGGGCATCATCGTGGAAGGATATGTGGAAGAGTTCTAAGTGTTGATGATTGCTGATTGTTATGCTAGTGCACAAGTGCACGCCGTTACTCGAAAATAGGTTAACGTTTGCCCCATTTGTTAGCCAGTTTGTTGGCCCCGCTAAGCTCACAAACACACACACACACACATCTTTTCCCCAATAAAGTCTATCCCCTTGCAAATGCTCGTGACCAAATGGATCGCATTAGTTTCAGCTTTACTTTCGCGTATTTTATTGCATTGTAGAACTTTAACGTAAAAATTACCTCGCTGAGCTCTCATGGGATGAGTGCACACCGTTTTAGGAGTTTGTTTGTTGCGTTTCCTTTCTTTTGATTCGCTTTCCTTAAGACTAGTAACGATCTACATCATAAGAGAAAAATAGGGTGGTGCCCGTGTCCTTATGGGAGGCCGGGTATTGATTAACCGGGCGCGAGAGCCTGGTATTCTTACGCATTAGTAGGAGTAGTAACAGTGTGTTCAACCGTGGAGTCTGTGTATCCGTTTCCCTAGCCACAGTGCTGTGTGTAAAACGTGGATCATCCGTGGTGCGCTGGTGCAAATGTGTGTATGTGTGTTAATACACCGAGAAGTTTAGAGTTGTTGGTTGCCTTTTTAGTTAGTTGTTGCACTGGAGGTATCAGTCCTGTCCAGCTTACTGCGTGCTGAATGTCAGCGGGAAATCATTGCGCTGGTCCTTCATGCCCGACTTTTGCAGATAAATCTCCCGGTTCGCTTCCTGGATCGCTTCCCACAGCTTCGCCTCGGACATGATCTGTCGGAGCAAGTCCTCGACCGCTGGCTCCGTGTTGAGATCGAGCAGACTGCTGATCGATTCTTCGTTCGGGTCAAAATCACTGCCCATACGGTCCTTCCGCCCTGGGTCCATGGTTTGCAGGTGTCGCTGTAGCATGGCGGCGGCGGCAGCGGCGGCTGCGGCCGTCGGTGGACTCGAGGCAGACGATCGCTTCTTACCGCAACCGGTAAAGGCGTTGCAGAACGGTCTCTTCTGAGGTTCCGTGTTGTACTGTTTGTAGGCCCGAGGTTGCTACAAGGAAGATTAGAAAGGTTTTCGCATTAACATCAGTATATATGTTTTATGAAATCATCGTTTGTACTTACTCTATCTACCACACCGCATTCCAGCATCTGAAGTACGCAGAATAGCGACACAACTGCCAGCAGCAGCTTGGCCGCAGTTCTGTGAGTCATCCTGTGCACTGCTGAAGCCTTTTGAAGATCTGCAATCATACCATTAGCAAGTGTAATCAGTGTCCTTTCAAGGATATCATCATCCCCTTTTTAACTTTTCCGAATGCTTCCAGCTTTAATTATTCGAAACTGCCTCGATTAAAAGCCCCTTAACCTTGACCGAGTGTTGAATGGCTTCCGTACCGAGCCGCTCGACAGATGCACTGTGAGTGGGACGATTTGATAAGACCAACGCGTCTTTTAAAGATAAATCCTTTTCCTATTGTGGTGTTACGAAATCCCGAAGCTTCCCCCATACTTTCACATCTACCTTCTACCCATGTATATGGCTTCAGACGTTTGTCCGAAACCATGGGAAAGAGGAAAAGGGCATCTGTCTTGGACACGCTCCTGTCTGGGCAGGGGGCAAAACGGGACACAGCGAAAACTGGAACAAGCCTTTTTCATGCTGCGTTATGGGTAAAGTGCGAAAAACTGTGCACTCGCTTCCCGCTGCGCATTTTCAATTGCATTAACGTGTAGGGAAAGCTGTGTCGACTCCTGTCCCGAAGGGTTGCGATTTTTGTGTTAGAGCAACACATCGTTACCGGGGTTTTCGGGGGTAATATTTTCTACATCAATTACAAATCCTCCAAATGGGTTTTGGGGCACAACGAAAAAAAAAGGTTTTAAAATTGATAAGCATGGCCGTTGAAACATTATCAGTTCAAGCAAACGCAGGAGGAAACAAGCACACGAAAAAGTGTTCACAGAATCACATTTCATAGCCACGATTTAATATCCTGCTGCAAGACAATTGCCCCATCCCAGTCCCGACCAGATATTGTCTTAAGCAGACGCGTACTAGGAATGGTTCATTTTGGTTCAGCTTTCAGCTCCCGCTACCGTTGCAAAACTCCTCCAAAACCATGTGCCTCGAAAGCACGTTTTCTTCCCTCACTTTACTTACACGGCAAAATTCACTCACGCGCTTAGACTTGCGGTTCCAATTTGTCAGGTTCAGCAAAACGATACAGTACGTTCGACGCACCAGGTGCACTGTTCACCAAAGTATGGGTTACCTCGTGCGATCACCAACAAAAAGCACGCCAGCACATGTGAGTTTCCACGAAATGGGGGTGTGTGTGTTTTGTTTCTTTTTTTCAAATTCACAATCTCACAGGATCAGTCGAAATCGCTCACTATCTAAAGGGAAATCCTCTTACGAAAACAAGCTAAGTAGCTGCGTGCTTGAGCCTTCCCGGTTCTTTGCTGACTGAAAATGCTTGCCGCCGGCCATGTGCTTTTATATAGTTTGCGCGACCGAGTGCGACAACGAGCACGCCCGAAAGGACCGCCCGGAGTGCGCCTTTCTTGTAAATACTCTCCGCATCGCACAGCATCATCCACTCTTGCCACTTTTCCGACCCGTTTTCCCTCTGTGCTGTACTGTATCGTTATATAAATGCACATGATTTTTGCATAAAATGCTCGTTTAGCGGATTCAAGGAGCGGGCGAGTCGAGGAAACAGTCGAGCGGACGAGATGGTTGGCATGTTTCTTTAGGGTTCTGGAAAAAAAAAACGTGCGCCGGTTGGTCTAACGAGTCCTTGGAGTTTTTGATACGCGCGTACCAGGACTGACCACTTGCGACGCCTGGCCGACAGCTTTACCGACGTGGTGGGAGGGATTTTATTACAACGATCATTGCTACGATTTTGACGCCCGCAAGGACACCTGTTGACAGGCGATTAATGAACAAACCGCAAGAATCGTTTTTAAAAGTGATGCTTGCTCCGTACCGCGTATCGCCCACGGTACGCTTCCTCCTTCAGTACGCTGATCAGCTTTCTCCTTCCTGTTCCGGCGGGAAACTTCTCGTGGAAAGTTACACTTAAACTGGCCTCGAAGTGACATTTCTTGTACCAAAACAGCAAGCAGCAAAGTAGAGGCAGGAAAAAATGGAAGGATATAGGAAGGAAACCATCAATACCATTCGCTGAAGTGGTGATCGGGGCCTGTCCGACATGCTTTTGACGCGTGATATTTAGAAAAAACAACGAAGGAAAGAGGGAAGTGTAGGGAAGCGCCAGTTATGCGGCCACCTGGTAGGTGGCATTCACCTACTGAACTTTTATGCGCCCAACCCTATCTGCCCTCCCTAATTCCCATTCAAGTAATGGTGCGGATCGCGGCAGGATAAACAATTGCGTTATGCAATTGCATCCACAAATCGTACACACACACACACGCGCGCGTGCAGACAGCAATGCAATGCATGCGAGCGCAGTACAAAGGGTGTGTTTAATTATTGGATTGATTTGCCTCTGCGTTGCAATGTGCTATACGCGCAAATAGTTGTGTGCACATGTGACAGGACTCGGGGCTGCGTTTCGGGCTTGTGGTTGGCAATGTGAGCGGCGACATCGATTTGCTGCTGCCGGAGTGATATAATTCCGGATGTGTCTGTTTATGTTGCTTTTTTTGCATGATGCTGCCCCGTATGGTTCACCAATCAGGAACACAATTTTGTTTTTGTTTTTTACACTACTTGCTCTCTAATTGTGGTGATGGGAGACACACTGTTTACAAATCATAAATTTCTCAAATCAAGAACACCTTGTTGGGTAATATTTAGAGATAATATTTAGGTAGAGATTTATGATCTGTGCTCAAATTTTCCCCCTCTTATTGCTATCTGCTCCGTTTGTTTTATCGTTTGTTCGTTGTTAAAATTGTTCAAATCTTGTTCATGTTCAAATTGAACTAATTAAAATCATATTGCTTTGTATATGTAAAGGACAAATATTAATTCATAGTAAAAATATAAAAAAAGATAAAAGTAGGATTTTTTATGTTAGACTAAGCAGTTTACTTGATTCATTTGTAACGTTTATATTATTATATTATTATAGTTGTTACAATTTGTAGTTAAGCAATGGTAAATTAACCAGGACGATTGGTTCTTTGAATAGACGCGATGAATCCTGGATGATACCATTCCGACCATTCCACTACATCAATGATAACAGATAAAAATTAACAAAAGCTAACTGGAGTATAAACTTCATGTTGTATGTAAGAAATTACAGTCAGTTCCCGAGTTACACGGCTCTCGACTTACGCGGATTCGGAGATACGCGGTTTTCTAAATTTGGCAGATTTAATGTCAAATCAGTACAATTTGCTTCAAGTTCGGTATAATTTGTATTTTTGCTAACATATTGAAACCGCTTAAAAGCCATAAATTTTAGAATTTTCTGCGCGAATCATATCAAGTAAATGATAAAGTATATTAAAGTACTAAATTAGATCAAAAACTCAGAGTAATCAATAGTATTTTAGTAAAAAAAACGTGAAATTCGACTTACGCGGATATTCGAGTTACGCGGATTCGTCGGGAACGCAGAAACCGCGTAACTCGGGAGCAGACTGTATTTGTGATTGTAACATAGTATAGTTTAGATAGTTATTGAAACCTTAGATTAAAAAAAATATATTTAAAAAACAGGATAGGTTATATCGGCTCAGAAATCAGCTCTTTCCTAATCTTGGACATTTGATGTATCAAAGATCTTCATCATCACTGATATGATGCGATTTCGATAAGTTTTACTATTTCAATTTTCAAGTGTATCCATTTATAAGAGCAAGACACGTGAGATACAAGATTTCCGATTGATCGATTTCTTCTCAACGCAGATTTTAGCAATACTATATTTAATATATGTTATGGAAGAAGAAACATGTATTGAGAATATCTTTCACTATTTTATATCTCATGTTATATAAATTGTCATTTACACGCTCTTTGTAAACATGTAAAATAACATGTACTGCTTGGTAAATTGCAATAAAAAAGCGTAAATATGCTTTGCACTGTTTTGAGCAGAACTGGAAATGATTTTACAGTTGTAAATTAACTTTATTATCACTTCAGAACCTATAAATAATAGGCGTTATTGCTGTTTGTTGATGTTTTTCTTTGTAAAATGTGTTGACACATCCATGCAGAACGCAGCGAACAGATACCAGCGTGCGTCACGCAATGCGTTGCGATACGCTGCGTTGAAACAAGTACCAAGCCCTTACGCGGATATTCGAGTTACATGGATTCCTCGGGAACTCACAAACCGCTTAACTCGGGAGCAGACTGTATTTGTGATTGTAACATAGTATAGTTTAGATAGTTATTGAAACCTTAGATTAAAAAAAATATATTTAAAAAACAGGATAGGTTATATCGGCTCAGAAATCAGCTCTTTCCTAATCTTGGACATTTCGTTTATTCGACATCAATTGGCTCTAATTTGTTTCGGGATAACTGTTCTCTGACCACTTCTTATTCATTATCTACTGTACATTATAAATAACTAATGAAGATGAAAAAAAATAGGAAGCCTCCGGTTCAGAATAGTCTATTAGAACAAAACTACAGAATAAGTGGAAATTTTTAAAAGCAAAACGAAGAGTAGTGGAGAATATTAGGCACTTCTTTTATTTATTTCCTTTCACCTATCGTCAAGGGTTAGTTACATGTGGTTAGTTACTTGAGCAAGTGTTAGCTGCTTGTGTACCATAAAATAGCACTCAGAAACTTCCATGTTGTTGTCAGTATTTTAAAATTTAGCAGAAACATTTTAAAATTCTAGAGCTGCTGAACTGCATTTTTGTTCATTTCATTTTCCTACGCAATACCAACTTTTCCCATCACATTTTGCCAGCTACGTTCTGTAGCGTGATCTATTAGAGAGTTGTCAAACCTATCAAATCAATTTCGATCTGACGCAATGCAGTAGAAACTTCCAGTTTGAATGCAGTTTGTTGTTCCAGTTTGAAGAAAATACTGAGATGGTAATGAGAGATGGTAATTTTATCGCTGCAATTATACTAAAGCCTAAAATGTAAAAATTAACCTTCACCGGTATAGGAAATTTTAGGCTGCTATTATTTATTTAGTACTTTTGCTTGAAGGCAACTTACTCGATTAATTCAATAATTGTTTATGAAAATGAATCAAACAAAATGTAGTTAATTATCATACTGCATTCTTGTGTTTTACACGCAGGCAACAGTATTTACTCTTATCCTAATGTTTGTTCTAATCTCAAATGTTCCTACGATTTGTTCTGTATTATGTGTCAATTCAAATAGAGTTATTGGTTACCATCATGTTCGACGATGATCAGAGCAGCTGAGCTTGACAAGTGCCGATCAATTGATGTATCAAAGATCTTCATCATCACTGATATGATGCGATTTCGATAAGTTTTACTATTTCAATTTTCAAGTGTATCCATTTATAAGAGCAAGACACGTGAGATACAAGATTTCCGATTGATCGATTTCTTCTCAACGCAGATTTTAGCAATACTATATTTAATATATGTTATGGAAGAAGAAACATGTATTGAGAATATCTTTCACTATTTTATATCTCATGTTATATAAATTGTCATTTACACGCTCTTTGTAAACATGTAAAATAACATGTACTGCTTGGTAAATTGCAATAAAAAATATCGTCAAGAAAAAGTATCACAAACAATATTAACCCCTGTTTAATCATTAGCTAACTACCATTTCATAAGTACCCTTGCATCAAGTAAACACAATTAATGCCAAATTCGTAGCTGATACTTCTGAAACTGATTCATGCTAAGCGTTTACTGATTAGACTGCAACTCAAGCGCAGCGCTCACTCGTGCAAACAAAAAAAAAAGAGTTGCAAACCTCTTGATGTGACCAAAATGTTGAGACGGTGCGTGTGACTGACCTAAAGAAGCAAGCATAACCCGTGTTAACCTCCCTGCTCCAAGATCAACGTAACTGTTTTCTTACGTATTGCAGATTATTGCCAGCGAGGGAATTCCAATACTCGTTCACAAATAAAACTGATCTTCAACGTTAGCTGAGCGATCAGTTCATTACCAGCCGTGTAGGGATCCGGTTCTGTCCGTATTATTTCGACCGAACATGGAGCTAAGGGTAGGATTGTGTTTTTTGTGCGTTTTGCTAACTCCGGTGCTTTGTGATGAGAGCTGTTTAAGACGTAGTGAGAGTTTCTTGTCGAAGCTGGATGCAGAGATTGAAAATATGAAGAAAAGGTTCGGATGAAAATGAAAATGTTTAGAAAGGTCTGCAAATCACTGTTTTGATTTCAGTATTGAAGAATTTTCTTCCTTCACAAAAGAAGTCATGTGGAATGCAATGCAAATGGAAATGCGGCTTCGTGTAATGAAGATGGAAATGGATTTTTTTCGACAGACAGCTGCTTCAGGGCTCACAACAGTGAAAGCTACAGAACCTATGATTACCTCCACTGCAGAATCAGCAGCTTCGGCAGCCTCTGCAGCTGCACAAGCCTCAGCTATTGCTGGCCCGTCTCCTGGGACATCTTCAAACGCTGTCTCATCGACCAGCTCTTGCAGTTTGCAGCAGCTTCTTCAGGATCAATTTAAAGGGAATGTGTTGATTGAAATTAAAGCAGCACCACCCGTCGCAGAACCGTTACCGTCAACAGCCGAAAAGCTCACCAAAACAGGTACATGTTCTCAACTGTTTAGCTTATGAGTCATTAGCTTTACACCATTTCACAGATCAAATATCTTCATGCTCTGAGGCACCGAAAACGGGAATCTACAGTTTAAAACTGCCGTCTAACGTTTCAATGGAAGTGTTGTGTGATGCAGAATATGATAAAGGTGGTTGGGTTGTGATTCAGTATCGTTTCAATGGTTCGGAAGATTTCTTCCGCAACTGGACGGACTACGAAAGCGGATTTGGAACACTCGACGCAGAGTTTTGGCTGGGAAATGAGAAAATATATCAGGTACATTTAAAGGAACTATTCAAAGCCTTCATCATCAAAAACTAATCCTTTCCATCTTCATTTCCAGCTTACTGCAGAAAAGCCGCGTGAGATAGCCTTTCTGATGGAGGACTTTGAGAACAACAAAGCAGTAGCCCGCTATGCTACGTTTAAGCTAGGCAATAAAGCCGAACTGTATTCCCTAAAAAGCTTAGGATCGTTTAGTGGAACTGCGGGAGATTCGCTGTCGCGTAATGTGGGGTCCAAGTTTACTACGCGCGACATGGATAACGATAAATCTGATAGCAATTGTGCCCTGCTTTACTTTGGAGGTTGGTGGTACGACAACTGTCATCTATCGAACCTGAATGGCAAGTACACGAAAGGTCCAACGACACAATACGCAATATCTATGTGCTGGAACTCGTTCAAAGGGTTCCATTATTCACTCAAATCATCACGCATCATGGTGCGTTTTTAAGAGCATGTATAAGGAAAACGCATTTGCCAGTAGCCATCAATCGACATTTTTACACAAAGAATTGTTTTAGTCAAACGATCAAGCAGATCCCATAAAAATTGTAACTGTTATGGCCCAACCTGCCTAACGGCTAAGGGCACTCACCGAAGACAGGCAATGGTCTTCGGGTGATGTGTGAGTGTAGCAGGTCGGGCCAGAGAGAGAG